>JAMKCH010086092.1:0-27943 GCA_023653785.1 Ophioderma brevispina
GTAGCCACACGGTGTAGACTCTCACCATACCTGAAGCAAGATGCGCTTTGCCTTCGCTTGCCTTGGGACCAGATGCCAGCCTCAGATTACAGCACTCTTGGGACACAATACCGTCGTGGATGCAGAAAGACGCATATGACATTGTACAGAGAATGCAGAACTATAATCTCCAATTATGCAGCAACGCATCATGGTGTCACCACTGCAGTACAAATCATCAGCACTTTGCAACCACACCCTTCTCCAGTAGACACCGAGACCACGGCACATTAGCTCTTCAGTTTCGTTTTCCGAACCAGGCATAACCCATTGCGGATCTTGTGTACACACGGACGCACTCATGGAGTAGCTACCCACAGTATTTCCATAGACTGGCGAAGAGGGGATCTGGTAGAAGGCACTAGTGAGGTCAGTTGCTATAATGTACTTCCACTTAGTCAACCTTACGAAGGTAGAATCCACAGCAGCTGGGGTTTGCTGTACCTGCCTACATCAGCGAATGCAGTAACTAAACGAAAACGCCACTGTCTTCTTGACCAAAATGAGGGTTGAGGTACTCAACTGCAATACAATAATACAAACGCATTTGATATAGCGCCTTCTCAAAACAAGGTCAAGCGCTTTACAAAAGAGAGAGTAATTACTATTTAGCCTAAACATTTTTTCCTCTTTTACAATACCTGTTGTATTACTATGAGATAAGTACTTAACATCAAACTATAAAATAGAAATAAAAAAAAAAAGAAAACCTGCATAATAAATATCATGTGAGGCAATAACAAAAACACATTTAATCACACAATCAACTCTTAGGAAATAGATTAAATTTTAGAGCTTTCTAAAAGTACCATGGACTTGGAGTGCGAACAGAGATAGGCAAGAGTTCCATAGGCTAGGGGCGCATTGCTGAAAGCCCTGTCACCCCCGGACCTTTTTGGTGCGGAAACATGTGAGGAGCGTCCTTGTATCTGCAGAACGCATCCTGGCCTTCCAGGAATATACAAGGGGAAAAAAAAAAAAAAGTTATTCGGACAAGTAAGATGGCAATTGTCCGGAATTCCCCTTGTAAGTAAGAAGCGTAAGCTTAAAGACGACGCGCTAACTAATTGGTAGCCAATGGAGCTCTTAAGGAGTGGTGTGGCTGGTTTCCTTCTAAACAGATCTGAACACCAGCCTGGCTGCTCTATTCTGCAAAATCTAAAGTTTACTACCTGAATACTTCTGCGACATTCCATACCAAAGTGAATTGGCATAGTCAATGCTAATAAAATCAGTGACGGACTAGATTATGACACTCTCAACATTGCAAAGCGGGGATCCGTTAACTATTTGGGCGAAGGTGAACAGTTAAAACAGAGCTTAAATACCGACATCTTCTGGCCGTGCAAAGACCCCAAGATTTCAAGCTCATCAAACTTGTGTGGCAGTTTCCTGATTTTATCATGGCATACTGGGGAAGTCGGCCTTGTGCGTTTGGTGGCTGGACTGGGGCCGCATATTAACAACACTTGAAGGGACGTCAGCGCCATTGTATCCGGAATGTAGGTCAAAAACTTCATCAAATTCTTTATGGAGGACACGAACTTTGGTTTTACGTCCGGGTCAGTGGTTTGATCTGGATCCGAGAGACACTGCAGAGTGTACTTTTGGGATGAGAGGCTTGGTGTGCAGTGCGTGATTCCTGCATGGGAGTCAGTGTCTTTCTTTAGTGCATGGTTGAGGTAAGTAAACTGCACGGATTTGCCCAAATTGCTTGTGTCGCCTAAGGACGAGTGACTCGCTGCTGTTATTGGGGATGCGGACTTGTCCAGCAACACTCTGAATGAGACTTGGACAGGGCCATAGCTGGGCTGATCGGAGGGTCTTGGCAACACTAGCATCAACACGTGATTCTAAAGCACAAGTGTAGTCGCACTCTGCGACATCTTCAGGAGATCCCTTCCATGTATTCGCCAAGCCATACAGTAGTGCTGTGCGACGGTGCAACGCAGAACATGAGCTTGACGTACGGTGTGGTGCTTTACAAAACCTTCTGTTGATCCATACGTGTAGATGGTGCCATCACTCAACTTGATCTGCTGATTTGCAGGACGAACTGCTACATCGTTCAACTTCATAAATGGGATTCCTCAAATTACTGGGAAACTCAAGGCTTTCTACCACCAGACCAACGAAAATGAATTTGTGGCCGTCGCGAGTGAAGGTGACCGATGTTTCTCCAACCACATCACGAGTGGACTGACCATCGGCCTTGTGGCAGACTGGGTGCTCTTGCGACTTTTGACGCCTAGGGATCGAACCTTAGATTCGCGGATGAGATTTCATGTGGCTCCACTATCAACGTGAGATGCACTGCATGATGGTCACAGAAGGGGTCCAAATAAGGAGACATACCAGTCAGAACACGTAGGGCAGTTGATGGCTCTGACACCTGGTAATCATCATGTTCTCGTCGATGAAGGCACAAGTCATATTTGTTGAGTCGTCATCTGATTCATCAAGAATGTTGGACACTTGACAAGCTCTCGCGATATACTTGCGGTCTTGCTCTAGAAGGTGGGGGCATTCGCTAAGGAAGTGGTTGAAATCAGCACGTCCCCCACCTGCTTGCACAAGGGACACGACTTTGGTAGGTCTGTTAGGCTTGACTCTCGCTTGTGTGAGGCTTTTTTGCGGCACTCTTGCGGGGGCATGGTGGCGTGGGTGTGACGGTGCGCAGCTTGAGCAGTCTTCAGAGGTGTGAAGCTCCTCTATAGTGAGTCGAGGGCCTGGATATTTCTGGTTTTATGGAAGCAAGCACATGCGTGACCGAAGTTCAGTACCATAGCGTGCGTGACAGGCTTGGAAGGTCGCTATGGATCATACGAAGCCATGTCGGACGACAATTTCTCGATTGAGGGGGTAACTCTTCGTCTCGAATAAAAATTAAATGGCTTGACCATGATGTGTGATTCCACCACCCTGGCAGAGGAGAACCTTATCTCAACAAATGGCCCCATATGTGCGCGGAGAAAGATCCTCGCGTTCATCAGCATTGATGCTATCGCTGCAAAATCAAGGACAATGACCTCCTGTGTGGACTGGACTCCATAATGCGCCGAATTGATTGCCACATGTCATTGATCAGTGCTAGGTTTTTCACAATTGGTTAATTGCGAAATATATAACTTTTGCCCTTGTTTTTCGATTTGGCCTAGCATTACTCAAGCATAGCAACTTTCTGTTGGGCAGTAAGCGCTTTGCCTCGGTGACCGGATCACCATCCTTTGTGAATCCACGCAGGGGGGAGCTGGTCTTTTCCCCCACTTGTGCTCGTCAACAGAATAAGCAAAGTTAGGATCAAGGGACAAATTTTACTGAATGTTGCTTCCACTTTCAATGAGTTCACAAGTCTCAATTTTTGCTAAGAGACCACTGTTTTGGGCACGGTGTGTGGTTTGCCATCGCTATTGAAGTACAAGTTCCACTCTTGCAAGAATGCCTATAAGTCAGTGGTATAACACACGCTACAGTATCAGCTGGCTGGTCGATCACCTGCTTGTGAAATCCAAAACACAGAGTTTACAGTTGGCTTTTGAAATCAATGGTATTCCCATAGATTTCTACTTTACTTCAGCTGAGATGCATGGAACTGAATCCCGACGCTGACGCCACGCCACAAAGGATTTGGAACTTACTCTAAGTCACGATAACGACCAACACTAACTTATTTACAAGAGGATAACACGTTACTGTCTCACCGTGAACTGGCAATGAAAATGGACAAGAGCTAAACATAGCCCTCACCCACATGGATAGGCCATAACACAAACTGGCGATGTGTGTATGTTCTTTTCAAGCACTTCTTGGCATTCCGATTCTCACATTTTTTCAATAAATTCGGCTATAATCTAGCAGACCAAACAAAATGTCCCTTTGTCCTTAAATGTCCTGAGACATGACAGCATGGCAAAGATTTCTTAAAGACATGTTGAGATCTAGCATTTTACATTGTATTAATAATTTGTTGAAGAGGAACCCAACTGCTGACGGCGTGAAACTCAGGAGGAACATACGGCCTCATTTAGTGATGTGTAATTGGTCAAAAGAAGCACTGACCTTCTCCACGGAATTGTTGCGCTTACATGAGGTGTGCATTCTCCTGTCCAGTAAACTTTAATTTCATTTTCGTATAGTCACTTCCAGTTCAGAGGCTTGCAGGTGAAATGGTAATTTGCAATTGCGCACACTGTGAGAAATTATAGCCACATTACAAACAGGAACATACTTCACACTGTGATTATATACATCCTTTGGATGTGGGATCTGAAAACACTTAAAATGAAATATTATGTCTTTCCGCTAGCTCTAAAAATATTAGGCCTATAAAGAGTGTGTATAAAGGTTAACCAAAGGTTTATTTAAAGTGGGAACTGGCACATTTTCCAAAATATGAAATTTCTTCAATTTGCTCTCAATATAGTCTAGGCCATTGGAAGAATAGATACATTTTACACATAAAATAACATACTCAAAAACAGATAGGGATGTTAATAAGAGGTTAAAGACATCCAGGTAATTTGTAGGCTAACTTTTAAGTTTTCCATTACTTTAATCAACAAATGTGTATATTACATAATTAAAAATTTCCGTAGACTCGTACTCATTGATATTAAAACCACAAAGGTCACAGACCGGTCAAACAGCATTCATGCTGTGGGAAACATTCATACGGCGTGCGTTTTCTTGTGTTAAACGCCATTTCCGTCGTCTGCTGAATTAATGTCGCCGGCGACATTAATTATAAAATCGTTCTGTTTACCCATAAGGACGCTGATTTGGTCTTTATCATTTCAGATGAGGGCTAATGTATATAAAAGCTTCACAACCATGCAAAAATATCAATTTTGAAAAATCTTGAGGCGCACTATTTTCAAATGTTTATTTTTCCGGAAAACGCTGCTCAATAGAACCTTCGCACTATCGGCTATTCTCGTATCAACCGGATAAATTTTTATCTGGATAAATACCGTCTGCTCAATAGAAACACGCTAAAAGAGTGAGCATCTCTCCAAAAAGAGTGAAGAGTCTTGCCTATTTGGTGGTGATGCATGCAAAGAAGAGTGTAAAGATTTTTGAAGCAATCTAAATATAAACACAGCAGTCATAAATCTCTGAACACTATTTTATAATTTCCAGTGGCATCACTGACCCAATTTAACTAAGATTTAATCCGTTAAACTGTTTGTTGGGGAACAAAGTTCTAATCTTTTCATAAGAATTTAACTTATAATTATGAAAACAATAGGCACTTCCTGGCATAGAAATAGACCTATTTTGTTTTGTTTATGTCAATATGTTTGTCTTCTTTGAAGGTTTGGAACTTAATTGAGTATGAAATATCTTACATTATTCAAAAGAGATAGGCCTAATAATAGAAATAAATCTTGTTTTCAAGAGTGATATGTGATTAAGGGATAAGCAACAAGAAATTTCATAAAAGGGGATGTGAAATTTTTAAACGGCCAAGCAAAGGGTGAACACAATTTTTTCCCAAAGAATTTCTCCTTTCTCCCCCAGACGTTAAAATGACTCCTAGCTCCTCCCCATATAGTAAATTATGAAATTGAAGGATCTACTGCTCCTCATGGTGTGTTCTCCCAAAGATGCAATTTCCAAGTTCTTTTTTGCACACAATAATCACAGACATTTTTTGTTTCATGGTAGTAAATTACATGATTTTAGCTATTTTAGGTATTGTTGGGTCTATACCTTACATCTGCAAAATTTTTATCTAATGATGACAACTTGAACATGTTGATTTTTTCAAACTTCAATCGGAAACTAAATATAAAATGTCCATGGCGTGAAAGAAGTAAGCATTATCATGTCACATATGTATCAAACATGAAAATTAATGTTGCCAAGCAACATGAAGAGTCACCCACAAATTGATGAGTTTTGACGTACAACATAGTGACTACAAGCATAACCCCAGGCATAATACCCAGGATATTGTACGTGACACATGTGGTCATACACAGTATCAAGGATTTTGCTATGTGTGAAGTTGCAGACATAAAGCTTTGTGCAGAGAAAGAACCTCAATCCCCTCCCCACTCCCCTAGTCTGATTCAAACCAAGCAAACTTTTGGAAGAAATATGGGAATCATACTTGAAAACAATACAAATGCAACATTTTCAGTGTACATATAGTCCTGGGAGGTATTAAGTTTATTGAAATTGGGGTGTGATGGGGGGGGGGGGAGATGGGGGAATGGAACTACCCTACAGAGTCAAGGGAGTATAGGGAATGGGCCAAACTACCCCCAGAGTCAAACCTTCAATTCCCCCAGGAAAAAATACCCAAATTGCTGAATTTTGTGCTAATTCCATGTTATTCCCTCGGAAAATCACTGCATCTCCAGTTTGACTGGCTGGAAAAATGTTTTGGTGGCATCACTGGTGGGCTCACAAAATTTTAAATTCTAGATGTGTATTGATGTGATTAAGGTCATTTCTGTAAACCTGACCATTGTACATGATTTTTTCCTTCTAACTATGGACCCATGTCTAGGGACTTATTTGGGGGGGGGCCATGTAAGATAACTGGGTAAATATATTTTTGCAGCTATGTAATTCAACTAAATACAGCTAAATAATTTGTCAAATTAAATCAACTAATGAATAGGACCATAATGATGAGTCATCCATACTAAGCAGCCACAGCAGCAGGTGTGCTGTGGAATGTCAGCAGGTGTGATGTGGAATGTCAGCATTATACATGTCTGGGTTCCAAATTTCTTTTAGCTTACTTTTTAATAATGTTAAAATTGTCTATGACTATGCAGACATTCTTTACCTTGACACACCTGCTATACTCACACCAGGCGATTTGTCACTAGCATAGTTGATCCACAAATAAATTTTATGTACTATAATTAGCTGGTTTAAAGGTTTATAAAGAGGTAAATCATTCGATTGTCATCTCAATACTTATAGTTTTTATGTTTACATGAATAAACTGAAAATGATGGGCACCTCTATGTTGAAAATAATGATTTTTAGAAAATATCATTTTAGTTGTTTTATTGTGTTGCCTGAAAGACACATTGGGATCACTTTGTCCACTGTTGTTGTCTGTTGATGATGTTGTTGTCTGTTGATGATGTTGTTGTCTACTGATGATGATGTTGTTGTAGTCTGGTGATGATGTTGTTGTCCTGTTGTGAAAAAGGGTTAATATTTGCCTGTAATATCCGCGTATTTCAATGGATTTCAACCAAACTTAAGTCATAGATGCAACATGGGATCCCTCATTTATTGATGAGGACAAATGTCACATACCAAGGTCAAAGGTCATGCGAGGTTGTCTGTTGATGCAGTCTGTTATTGTTGTTGTGAAAAAGGGTTAACATTTGCCTGTAATATCTGCATACTTCGATGGATTTCAACCAAACTTTAGTCAGGTACAACATGGGATCCCTCATTTGTTGATGACGTAAAAGATCATATGTCAAGATCAAAGGTCATGTGAGGTCAAGTTGTAAGTTAGGCAGGAAATGTAAAATTGACCTCAATTGAGAAGTTGAAGTTCCATTGGATCCAAACTTGGTTTATGGATATTACACAGAAACCCTCATTTGTTGATCAGGTCAAAGGTCATATGAGGCCTATCATCAGACTGTGAACTATATGAGTGTGCCTATTGGTTAACATTGCTGGTATTATGTGGTTTTATGTATATGACTGTCGTCTGTGGCTCACAAAGTTATTTCTTATATTTGTCTTATTTAGCCTTGGTAGATCCAGGCTGGGGGGAGACTTAAATTTTGAGCAAAAATCACTATTTTGCCTTGCGTTTGGACATTTTTGCCCACGATCAGGATTATTTTTACACTGATCAGAAATTTACCCCTCAGAACAACCCTGGCTGGCTATGTGCCTGCCACTGCCTGAAGAATATGTTTAAAGCTAATTATATTGTATTTATTATCCGTGTGTTTAAAATTCTCTTCTCTGTAGAAACCAACAAATCCTGCCTCTTTAGTAATGAATAGACTATAGAGCTACTACCATGCATTCAACAAGTGACTGCATATATGCCGAGTCACCTTGGCTTCTTAGCAAGATAAGTCATGAATGTTAAACATCCAAGGTCAACATGGGCTGTTCTATCAAATCATTGGGTGAAACATTGCTGAAAAATGCCTGGGGAGCTATGATTGAGCTTATATTTTGATGGAGGTAGTTAAGATTGAACCTTGCACCCATGCCAATTACCCATTTATAGGTAGGTATATAGAAGTCCCAAGGATGCAAATGAGGTATTGCCTTCTATTCTGTCAAGCACTACTGCACAACATCATAGAGCGCATGACAGAATCAATTGTAATACCTCATTTGCATCCTTGGGACTTCTATATGAAATGTTTATCCATTTATAAGGGTTACCCAGGTTTGCATATTGAGCAATATCAAAGTACTGAAATTTAACATTAACACATTCAACAAGGTTATATTATATCATGAAAACTTAGACTAACAGTTTGCTTGGTATAGCTGAACATCTATAAAAATGTTATGTATGTGTGCGACGCTTAATACATAACATTTATTTGGCGTTACCATCCAACATCCGCAACATGTCATTTTTTACTTTTTCAGTGAACTTCAATATTTCTTCATTAAACTACAGTGAACTTCAATAATTCTTCATTAAACTACAAAGTATTACCTTTAATATAAATAAATCAAGTCATTTAGATGATTTTTAAATTTGTGAAAATTTTAAATTTTGGTTGACAAAACTAACCCATGTGGGAAGTTTTTTAAAGAGAGCATTCTAAAAGAAATAGTTTTGCACAGTCTGTCCACCTTTTTCATTCCAACCCAAAAAATGTCAGACAAAAGCAAAATTTGAATGAAGTACAATATCTTTTGACAGAGATATTTTGAACCACATACTTTGTTTTAATGAAAAACAATTTGTTCATGTTTATTTAAAAACAAACTAATGGGAATTGAATGAACAGTACTATTTATCAAGCATACAAGATTGCATGAAGTATACATTTGGGACACATTTCAATCAATTTGATCTGCATGCATTTAATTCAAGCTTAAGATACTTCCCATGGTCCCATGAAAAGATGAAAACTCTAGGGTAAAAATGCTTTTTTGTCAAGGCCTATTTCCAGAGGATGTTTTAAACCAATCCCATAATGCATTGCAATGTGCCTATACCACACTGTACTAAACATGCAGTGCATATGGACAAAAAAAGTGTTCAAAAAGTTTAAGAACCACAAGGCATTTCATTAACATGCTAAAATTACCTAAATACAAGCACTTTGTGGGCTAAAATGAGTATAAAATCAGGGTTTCAATGTGTTAAAGAATAGGATTTTTGTGAGATCACATGACCTTATTGAGGTGACATTTTCCAAAACTGGTGCATTGTGGGATAAATTCAATACACCCGCTGAGCTATTTCTGTTTTCCCCGCAACTGTATGATAAAAATAAGCACAAAAACTGACTGCCTGAAATTAACCCAACATGCCAACTAATCCTTTGAGATCTAGATGTTTGCCAATAATTAATATCTGACAGATTTCAGATTTGACATCTAATCAATCTGATTGACAATGTTGAGTACTCAGAATCCACATATAATTCTGTGATGTGATTCCCTATGCTAATAATGTTGAAATGTGTTTACTACTGTGATCTAAATTTTGTTGACAGTAGCGTATTACATAATTAAAAACAGTTCCTTGTTTATATGTTGAATATTTAGTGGCGAATACCTTTTGTGATGTCAAAAAGTATGTGACATGCGATAAAAAGTATAAACCGACAAAAGGTATATTATAGGAGATATTCCAACTGTTGGCGAACTCTTTAAGATTAAGAAATCAATGCTTTCTCAATCAAAGAGTGTGTAATTTGAATCTGCATCAACTCAGCATTATATCTTTTTTATTTAATGTTCAATACTTTTTGACATCACAAAAGTATTCACCATCGAATAGTCAACATTGAATTTGGGGTATAAACCAACCCTTAATGTTTCATTGCATGGTCTTTATTCTTTTTAATTCTTTGTTTGCCCGATCGCTAATAGCATCATCCCCAGAACCCCAGATTTTACTTGAAGTGGTCAATATTTTGGTGTCTGAAGAAAGCTACTATTTTCTCATTTACCCTGTGAAATCTTAAGGATAAAAGACATTCGGTTTAGATGAGTGAAAATGTGCCTTATTATGGTAGAATAATATTAATTTTACACAGTATCCTGTGGGCCTCACAAAATCACGTTTTTAGCTCTCACATTAAAAAGGATTGAAATTTCGCCAGGAAACTTTACAAGTGGGGTTTTGGGGTCAAGATTGTCCAATAAAGATGAAAACCTTATATAATTTGGCCATCCCCCTTTTAACTTCTAGATAATTTGGATTGTTTTGTTTTCTTTATTCATATTAGGGAGATAACCCAATTTAAGTCTATACATTTTTCATCTTGATAGAATGGCTATCACCCCAAAACCCCATCTGTAAAGTTTCCTGCCAACATTTCAACCCATTTTTAAGTGAGAGCTATAAACGTAATTTTGTAATCCCCATAGAGTACTATGAAAAATTAATATTGGTCGACCAAAATGGGGCATATTTCCGCTCATAACATCCAAACCAAACATCCTTTAGCCCTAAGATTTCACAGGGTCAATGAAAAAAATAGTAGCTTTCTTCCGATACCAAAATGTTGACCACTTCTAGTAAAATCTGGGGTCCCTGGGGACGAGGCTATTAGCGATCGGAACATGGACCTTTAATCAATACTTACTCCCAATTTGTTTACTCTTAGGGTGCACCACCTGTATTCCTGATGGTTTATTAAAACTGCCCCTCAGTCGCACCCGCTTCTCTCCATTCCTCTTGTCCACCTGGACCAGCATATTCTCTTCCCACTCTGTGAACCACACATAGTCTCCAAAGTCTGCCACGGCATACGGCTGACCAAGCTGGTCTCCAGTCATCACTGACCGGTAGGTCCCGTCCAGGTTTGCCAATTCTATGGTCAGTCTGGCCGAGTCCAGCCATATCAATTGGTTGTTCATGTAATCGATAGCCAAACTATTGGGTTCTGAGACATTGAGCGCTACGGTGACACGGTGACTCCCGTCGTGCTGCACGGCCTCAATTTTTGCCGGTTCTGCAGTGTCACTCCAATACACTAAGCTGATAAACAAAATAAAGATTTTTCTAACATTATTTTTTTTAACCCAAACACAAAGTAAAATTTAATTTTCCACATTTCTAAAAATGCTACTTGGAACCTTACAGCTCATATAAGTATGTTGAACAGTTAGGTAAGGGTAAAGGGGACGGACCTGTGTACACAAGAACTGGGTGCCCATCTCTTTTTTTAAAGGTGCAACGAGAGATTTCACATATCAGGTGTCCCTAAAAAATCGAAAGTACTGATTTTTGTCCTGATTTAAAGCTTTCCATCAAAAATATCCCCATCTGAAAGGATTAAGCTGAGAAATGTTTCTTTGGTACCAAAATTGTGAAATTTCTAATTTCGTATAGGAGCAAATACAAAATTCAGCCTATGTTTTATATTGAAATATAACCAAATCAAAATCCTTTTTCTCTTTTAAGACATTTCTGTAGCAAAATTCAAGGTAAGATATCTATTGAGATGTCTACTCTATAATATGAAATTACTATTATGACACTATTTGGGTGCCTCAAAATCTCTTGTTGCACCTTTAAATGATTGGGCCAGATTCCACCATATAACTTTGCTGTAGGGGGATCGCTAAACCTCCTCTACAGCAAGTCTGTTACCTTCCCAACATTGAAAAATGCCAATACCCATTTATACACCTGGGTAGAGAGGAGTAATTGAGGTAAAGTGCCCTACTCAAGGGACCATATGTTGAATAGTAACTTCCCACAATTCTAGGCCATTGAATTTTAAAAAATCAGATTTGTTAGAGTTTCTAATCATGTTTATAGATTGATCAGGAGTAGAAAGGAGTGATTCTTGAAAAAGGCAAAATCTTCACAAGCTCAATTTCAATTAATAGAGTAATTTCTAATATTTGTTAGGAAAAAGTAGCAACAAAGGGTAGCAAAAATGGAAAACCCTGAATTTTACACTGTAAACTTAATTTATCTATATCCCCATCTGAAAAAGTTAAGCTTAAATTTTGTTCTTTGGTACAAAGTTGTGCAATTTCATTTTTAATATAATTTGATCCAGTACAAAATTCAGCTTATATTTTTATACCAAGTAAGAATTTACTGAGTGCCTAATTTGCATGAATTCACTGCATACGATCCATTATATGGGAACCTGGAAATATTGCGGTGTGCCTTTAAATAACATTCTTTTCTTGAACAATACAATTACAGTATTCCAACAAAGAAAAAAGAACAACAACACAATTTTCTTTCTTAACATGGCATACATCCTATTTGGAGTTTTCAAATAAGATAGATGGATCAATTTTAGGTTATGAAAAGAAAATTAATTTTAGAAATCAATATTCTTCTAGCAGAAAACATAACAATGTTTATATAATTGTGAACATTAGCACCATATTTGTTAGGTCCTTTTGCAAAGTTTTAGTCAATTTCTCCACTCCTCCCTAAAAAACCTTAAAACTTAAAATTCTGGACAATCTAGTACATGGCATTTATGACAACCTTTGAGAAAGCCAGACATTGCATTTCCATTTGATTTTGGCATCATGAATATTCAGTTATAAATTTAACATGAATACTTTCAACATTGACCTATTGTAAGATGCAAGTCAACATTCCAAAGACTTTAAAAAATGTGAACATAATTTTAATTAAAGTATTTCCCTTGCTTTCCTTGACTAACTTTAAATAGGTGTAAGTCAGCCCTTGCTTACATGATTTCCTGAAGCCCAGTGTGGGTGGCAGTAGTTCTGAGTTTAATGTTAGCTAGTATACATGGCTGTGTTACTTGGCCTTACCAGAGCCACAAGACCACAAGTTCAGAGAGCCAATCTGATACCCTTTCTAAGACTTCTAGAGGAAAGAGTGTGATTTGATGTACCTTTTTGAGACATAGAGGAAAATGCAATTCGATACCCTTTTTGCATTGCAAGGCATTTTAGGGGGAAATGCAAATTTGACACTCTCTCTGATTTTTCAAGTGAAAAATGAAACTTTGATATTCTTCCTGTGATTTTTCAAGTGAAAAAAATAAAATTTGATACTCTTTCCAGATAGCAGATTTCATGCCCTTTCTGTGATTTTTTAAGCAGGGAAATGGCAAATTTGATATGCTTAGTGTGATTTTTCCAGTGAAAATTTTAAAACTTTATCTCCTTTACAGGATTGTAAATTTGATACACTTTCCATAATTTTTGAATGAAAACAATGGCAAATTTGATACACTTTCAGTGATATCCAGTGGAGGAAAATTGGAAACTTTGATGCTGTTTGTAGAATGTTCCTGTTAGTCATCCATCATATCCCCCACAATTATACCAACCAGGCGCGGATCCAGAGAGGGAGCGGAGGGGGCGCGCGCCTCCCGGTAATTCTGCAAAATCTTGCAAAATCAGCCCATTTTGGACAAGTTTCGGCCTTCAGCCCCCCGGTAATTTTGACGTTTTTCATATCCTGGATCCGCCCCTGCCAACAACCCCCACCCCAACAACACCATTTTTACAAATAACATGTATGTTCCCCTTGATAACAAAGGTTTTTAAAGGCACTATCAGTTATTCTATAATAACATTTAAAAGGTCTTTATTTTCAATTTTGTAGAAACACCATAAAAGTAATGTCAGGCAAGAAAAAAACATATTGTATTTTTTTAATGAAAACATTTTAAGAAGGAACAAAATAACACTTCAATAGCAACGTGAACCCCTTAAACTTAAAATTGTCCATACTTAAAATTGTCCGTACAGACAATTTAAGCCAACTTTGACTAAATGTCAAATTTAACCCTAACTTACGCTTTTTTTAAATTTTATTACTCGTAGGGTATATTAGACCAACTACTTGCTTCACAAATATGCCAAAATTAGGTTTTTATGATTTTATAGATTTTTGGATGTAGATAGTCACTGATTGTGCTTTTTAAGTTTTCATTTGAAAATGATTTCAAGTAGTTAATAATTATTAAAAAAAGTGTATTAAAGCCATTATTTTTTAGTAAAACTTGTTATGATTTTATTTTGTTATTGTGTGAGTTGCTATTTTTGCTTAATGTATCTAACATGCATAATTTGACTGTTACATTTCACACACATTTTACACATGCACAAGATTAAATTTAATGCCCACAACAGATAAAGAGCTGCCAAATTATCACTGAAGATGTTTGAAACTGAAACAATAAAAAATTAAGAAATTCTGACTTTTTATTTGCTGCAACTGTAGTAGTACCAATCACCAAATTTTTATCTCCTTTTTACCTTATTTTTTTATTAAGATTCAACATTTTTACTCACCCTGTAGAGAGGTAATGATATGATATTAATACCAATATACATTATTCAACTTATTTTTGATTTGAGGATAATGTTCTAAAAATACTTGGACGAAATGACCCATGACTCACTTGAGGGCTGGGTGAACTGCAATAGCTTTTGGGTGATGTAAATCATTCTCTACGATGACTTCAATACTGCCCCCATCCACACTGCATGTACTAATGGTCTGCCTCCTGCAATGCATCAAGAATAGTTAGACAACTTTAGCAATAACCTGATATAACCAGAAGGCTGAAAATGAGACCCATGTTTGCGGCCTATATCCCCATATGGTCATTTGTGTTGAGTACCCCCACCCCCGGACTCGACTTTGCTCAGTGCTCAATATTTACCATTATTCATCCAACAAAATTAAAGGTACTTGTTCTGAATTATGTGTGTTGTGTTCTCTACTTGATATGAGAGCCTTGCACTTGCATACACTCACCACCAAGTTTTGTGGGAAACAAACTTGTAGTTTTGATGGTAGAAGTAATAATACACATTGCAGTGTCCTCGGACTTAATACGGATAGATTAAGATCTATCGTTCCTCTACCAACCCTGGCTTGATGGCTCAGTTGGCAAGAGCGCAATGCTGGTAATACAAAGGTTGCCGGTTCGAATCCGGCCAAGCACATGTGGGTTCTTTTCAACACTTGCATACACTGGCATTTTCAGGAAAAGATTTATTGCAATGCCCTGTTCAATGGTTACCATAAATATGGCATTTTTCAGGGGGGTCGGACACGATCTGCTTGATTTGGGCATTGGGGATTTCCAATCGGTCATTTAGGGAATTCTTACGTGTATTTTCTACAGCAGCCTAGGTCCCAGTGACATTGCAAAATCACCTTTTAAACCTTCATTCAATACATCTTAGTAATATCATGATAATTTAGGAAAAAAATATTGAGTTCAAAATCCGTCGGGGTTAGTGGATTAACCCCGCTGCAAAATAGTGTAATTTCCAATAACGGTCATTTAGATTTAAATATTCGTGACCAGGCCTAGCCTTAAGTCAAGTCTGTCTGTGATCGTTCGATATGCGCAAGAGCGCCCTCCTACTGTTAAGTCTTTGAATAAGACTAGCACTTGGGTTACGCCAGAAGTTGATGCCATTCTGTTGCTGTGAGGTTGGCATGTCCTACCCCCCTGGCATTTTTGTCCTCGTCTGCAAGAGGGCACATTGGAATTGCTTTGGTAGTGTTTGTGTTTGTCTGTGGTAAATATGTTAAACCAAATGTTAACCCCAAACAGAATTGCACATTCTTTCAACATACATGCACACCAAACATTTTCATGACACTTGCATGTAATGGTCCTGGGCTGGTAGTGCCCCACAGTTACCCCTCTCACAAGTGGGGGTCAAAAGTCATCTAGAGATCATTAGGTCATGACCCAAAAATGGTCAAATTCATCAAATTGCTTGGTGTTTTAACATAATGTCAATCAATTTTCATGACACTTGGATACATTAGGATTCTTAGGTAGTGTCCCACATGTTGGTGACCTCATGTGACCTTGGTGACCGCATTTGACCTTTGTCCCCATTTACATACTGCGACGGCAGACACCACTAATGGTTCCACACAGAGCTGTTTGTTACACAAGTAATGTACATGTTAACTGGTGATTAGTTCAGTAAATTTACTTTATCATTGAAACCCATAAAAAGCATCAATTTAAGGCATAAAAAAATTGTTTGTTTGGCGTAACCCGACCGACCCTAAAAAAAACTGCCGACTCAAAAGTTTTTATGCAATTAGCACAAAATAAAAAAAATATTCTGCCGACCGACCCATTATTTTCATCCACAATTAAAAAAAAAAATTTTTTTACCAACACAAAGATGAAAAAAATAACAAAACAAGTAAAATAAAAGATCTTTGCTATGTCATTGAAAAAAGCTTTAAATAGCAGCATCTTGTATTCATTTCAGATTAAAACATTGAGATCTAAAAAAAAAAAAATAATAATAAAAAAAAAAAATCTGACCGACCTTGATATTTTTTCTCCGTTACGCCAAACAAACATATTTTTTTTTATGCCTAATGACCGGAAGTACACCAAAAATGACAATAAAGGACATTTATAATTAATTCCAATTTTAATACAAAAAGTGATTAAGCAAGTTGGTATTTTTGTTAGAATATGTAGTATTCTGTTAGTGTTAAGATATTTAAAGAGACATGAGGAGATTTCCAGAAAGAAGCGCCCCCAAATTTTGTCGAACCCCGGTTTTTTGCATATTTGGAATGATTACCAATGTATTAGATCACACCTGAAGTGAATAAGCCGAATACGCCGTCTTTATGTAATAAGATGATGATTTAGTAGTTTCTGTCGTGCACGACAGAAAGTCAAAGCATGGTTTTCTATGGGGAACGATTACGGTAGTAGGCAAGTTAAAAACAAGGTTTGCGGTTTTCTTTTGCACCTGTTTGCCCAATAAACCTTCCAAACGTTCTCGGTAGGTGGTCTACAACCGATCCTGTGAAATTTGAGAGAAATTCATATCCTAAAAAAATCTCCTCCTGTCACTTTAAATCAAACACACAACTCAACTGGATGGCATGTAGTCTTTAATCTACCACAGAGCACATAACTTGGTTAGGTAGTCAATCTGCTGCCCTCTGTTGGTGAATCTAATAAACAGCTGTAATTGGTCCAAAGTTTATCACTCACATGTACAATGGGTGTTAAGACAAAACCAGCTGTCTAATAAATGTAATGTACTTCTGTCTCTTATATATCGTTTGATATACTGCCTTTATCAGTGTCTCTTGTTTTGCTTTAAAAACAACATTGCGGGTGCTTTGGGAATCTATTTTAAAACAGTCTCAGGAAACTGTGGTCAAACATTTTTTTTACCTTCTTCCTGTTTTACGTTTTGGTTGTATGTGATATGTGTTGTTTTTGCAAAACTAATAGACCATATTTACTAGAACCTTGACACCTCTTTTGGAATGTGCCTATTTCATCAAAACTCCAGTCCTTTTAAAGGTCCATTGCCCTTCCTGAGTTTTTGGATTCAGTGTTTCCAAACGTGGGTGTTGCAATCCTAGTAAAGGTTGCAGACTCACAAGTAGGCAGTTGAAAATCAATATTATTTTAGTACATAGATTTCAGAATTGTAATTAAAGCAAAAGTGGCACATTTTTTGAAGAGCGCCTCCAATTTTCAAAATTTGATATTTTTGCACAGTTACGTTGGTAATTGTCTAGGAAACTATACCTGCGAACGAGAATGCTAAAAATGCGTATTTATCACAAAATAAGCGATTTTGTAATTAGAATTGGGATCCCAGATTGGACTTAACGGCAGAGCTGGAAATGCTACGTTTATGTCCGTCCATGATGAAATAGTGCCACCTCGAGAAAATAACCAATAACTTGCCCGAA
The DNA here is from genome assembly GCA_023653785.1 of Ophioderma brevispina. Lineage (NCBI taxonomy): Eukaryota > Metazoa > Echinodermata > Ophiuroidea > Amphilepidida > Ophiodermatidae > Ophioderma > Ophioderma brevispina. Next base: position 17,915 of record JAMKCH010086092.1, read on the forward strand.
CTATTAAAACAACTAATGGATGAGCGTAGACATGTACATGGCGCTATTTCCCGGCTATTTCACATTGGAAGGCCGTTTCCAGCAGCCGTTGAATTATTATCGGGGATCCCCGATGATAATTATTCTAGTACAAAATTCCTTCGTTTGTGACACATAGACATTTTTGAGCTTAACCATTCACAGGTATAGTTTACTAGCCAGTTACCAATGCAACCGTGTAAAAATCTCCAAATTTTTGAAAAATTGGGGGCGCCCTTCAAAAAAATGTGCTAATATTGCTTTAAGTCTTTTGGGTCACCCCTTGCTTATCATTTAGAAATGGGGTCTCGGGGCAAAAAATGCTGGAAAACCCTGTAATAGGTTTACTTTTGTTCCACGATGTTTGCTTTTAATAAAAGACAAAGTTCCTACCCCGAGTCAGTCCAGTAGAGTCTTCGGCGCATCCAATCAATTGCGATACCTTCCACTGTACCAATATGCTCAGGACCAATCACTACCTCCCGAATACTGGCATCTGTAATGCTGACACGCCCGATTAAACTACGGCCCTGATCAGCATAGTACACCATTTCATCCCGGACGTCGTAGTCCATGGCAACCAGGTTTTCCATGTCACCGATAGCAACCAGGACATAATCTGTGCCATCAAAGTTGATGCGTTGGATGTCTTGTTGGTTGGCAATGACCAGGAAGGGTTTGGCTTCTGCAGGTTGGCTAACTGAGATCACAAGAGGGCAGTCTTCATCAGTGCTGCAATTCACTGCGGCTGTTAGAGGTATAAGAACCAAAAAGTGGATGAATAGTGATTTAGTCAAGCTACTGAAATAAAAAATTAAAATGAAAGAAAAGGGAAAATTATGGCCAAAAATTTGTAACACGAATTGTTTGAGAGATTAAAATACAAATCAATACATGTCCGATTTTTAAAAATTATTTCTTATGTTTGAATTCTTAGGTATTTCTTACGCTTGATTTTTTTTTAGTTATTTATTTTATTTTTGGGAGTTATTTCTTATGTTTAATTTTCTTGGAGTCATTTCTTACGCTTGATTTTCTTTGAGTTATTTTTAACTATTTTGATTTATTTCTTATGTTTGATATTTTTGAGTTAAGATTATGTTTAATTTCTTATTTTTTTATTTAGTGTATCATTTTAACTGAGGTCCTCCCATTGACCAAAATTGAACAATTCTCCCCACAAGTCAAGAACAACAAAAACACATTAAAAAAGAATTAATTTCCTAATAAGAGTCAAAACTGCTACAATTTGTGGCATATTAAAATGTGAACATTTCATCGTTCTCTTGCTTTCTTTCATATTATGAGAAGGTTAAATCTTAATAAAACTCAAAAACTTTTTTTCTCTCATTAAATGTTTTATTAGTTTTTACAACAAAGAGAAATCACAGATGAATCAATTGCAGCAACAAAAATAAAGTAACACATGAAAATACACAAGGTGATCCAAAATAATTACAAACAGCCCAAGTAACCATTTAGAAACCTGCTTATAAAGATTTTTTTTTATATTTCCCTCATATGGACCAGAGAAATCTTTGTTAATGACTAAGAATAAAAGGAGTGAATATCGCAGTGACAACTGCCCTTTGATGTGATGAGTCGCATATTCCCCATACCTGTGGGTTCTCTGGATGGCTGTTTCAATGGATGTACTACAGAGATACTCTTAGGATTGGTGTCCAAATACGTTGACCGTAGCATCACCAGGCCTTGCCCGGTGTACTTGTTGGCTCGACTGAGGGTTTGTGTCGTCAACTCTGTCCAGTAGACGTGGTCAGTAAACACTGACAGGCCATAAAGGTCATTGCTGCGAAGGTATTAGAGACAATGATTAAAGTTGCACAATACTTTCTCTGTCCTATTTTGCACATCATACTCATGCAAGATCAAAATTAGTTGTGTATTTGAGAACAATTTTACAAGCCTCAGAAAATAAAATGAAAAATGGAACTGCATTAGGGAAAAAGCCCTATTTTCTGTAAACTAATCCTTCGAAAGAGGTTACGGTTATGACTACAACCTCACCAACAAGAAATATAATTGAAATTGGTACCCAGGCCCTGAACATTTACAGTAGCTCAATTTCATCTGCTTTTGTTTCATTAGCCACCTTTTAAATCTAGTCTTCATTTGTGACATGGACACTTTTCTAAGTCTGTAGACACTTTCATATTTTGTGACCAAATTAAATATTTTGATTTTTTACTTTTTTGCACCCTTTTGGTTTCAAGCCATGCCAAAAAAAATGTATTGTACTTCTGTATATAATTTTATACAGCATAGAAGATGTTTTGTTTATAACATTCACACAGAGTATTATTGGCTAACTGTCATGGTTATACTGTGAGAGGTTGGAATTGTCACTCTTTTCCACCGCATGTTTTATGGACAAGCTCCAGATCTCCTCAGCTAGCTGCTACCTGAGCTGCTTTCAGTTGATACTCGCCTTAGGTGCTCAGTCAGGTCTCATGACCTTGCTGTGAAAGTCCCAAGGTCCAACTTGGCCTACACAGAAGATCATTTCTCCCATTCTCTGTAGGCTTATGGAATGCCCTTCCTGCTCATGTAGCATCAAACCAGGACTTGCAGAGTTTCAAAAGGGAGGTTAATCGCTATCTTGGTGCCAATCCATCAGCGTTACTAATTAGATAACAGCTATTAATGCCTAGATTAGCCTTGACATAAATAAATAAGGTATTTTACCCAATAATTTGAACGAACAACTTATAGTTACCTGGGACCACTCCAGACAACTTCCCGTTTTTCACCAGAGTAATCCACTGATTCAATTCTACCACCTTCCCTGATGCTACTGAGCCCATTATCCAACCAAAACACACGCTTGTCAATGATGTCCACAGTAATGCTGACAATGTCTTGAAGACCAGATTTCACTATGTTTTGGTAGTCGGAACCATTCAGGTGACTTCTTTCTAACCTCGGTCTCCTACCTGATGTGCTCCAGAAGATAACTCTGTGGGTAAAGATTGTCACATTATAGAGGATTGAGAGGGGAGTTTCCGTAACCTGACCCATCTGACACACTTTTTTCTGACACACCTATGAAATTTGGAAACCTTAACAGAATAAACCTGTGCTTTATTCTGTGAAGGGTTTCCAAATTCATAAGTGTGTCAGAAAAAAGTGTGTCAGATGGGTCAGGTTACGGAAACTCCCGATTGCGAGTGTGGTCTAGTCAGGGTCAAACTGGAAATTTTACTGGTCCAAGAAAAGACAACTGGCCAATTGAGAGAAAAAACCTTTCATACATTTATTTGCCTCTCCTGTAAATTTTGGGGCTCAAGCAGCCCAATACTTGATTTTCATCAAACTCTTTGTCAGTTTTCTGGCTTGGGGCTTGAAAGTGAATTGGTTATTTGTCTCTCCTGCAAATTATGGGGGACAAGCAGCCTAAAAGTTGATTTTCATCAAGCTCATTGCCAGGTTTCTTTATTTTGGACTTGAAAGTGAATTGGTTATTCCTCTCTCCTGCAAATTTTGGGGCTCAAGCAGCCCAAAAGTTTATTTTCTTCAAACTCTTTGTAATTTTTCTGGTTTTTGGAGTTTGAAAGTAAATTGGTTACCCTTTTGTGCAATAAATGTTCAGTTTAAGGCAAAAAAGAGCATTTATTTTCTTCAAATTTCTACAAAACATCACATACATACCATTGATATAATGAAGAACATTTATGACAATGGGAAGCACGATGTCAAGTTGTTAACCAGATAGATGTACCAACCAATAAAACAGAAGGTGCACTGGGCCCTCTAGAGTGCCCTTTTCTGTGTTCTTGTGAAAATGACTATTCCCAACTTTTTGGCCCCCACAACCATGTTGTGGAGGGCTTATGTGATCATGCAGATGGATGAATGCCTGTCTGGATGGATGGATGCATGTCTGGATGCCTACATAGAACATTCATTCATCCACTCTACAGAATAAAATGATTAGTCAATGAACTTCAAAATTTGGCACAGTGATAGAATATGATGAGGTCATGTGCTGTATACCGTTTGGATAGGTTAAGCATATTAATGAGTTCATTTGCATATTTTCAAGAAAATTCACTAATCCACTCTACAGACTAAAACCAAATAGTCAATGAACTTCTAATGTGGCATGATGATAGAACATGATGGGGTCATGTGTTGTATACTTTTTGGAGAGGTTATGAATGTTCATCACATATTTTCAACAGTTGTGGGGGCCGTCTTAATCACACAGCATAATTCTTGTAAAACATAATAGAAAAAAGGCAGTGCCTAAACCCACTTCACACTCAAGCACACATAAAAGAGAATTCCAGAGGTCTATGGCACCAATATGCTGCAACTCTTTATAACATACCCTTGAAATGGGTCCACAGCAATGCAGTTTGGTCTGCGATTTCCTGTCTGTACAATCACTTCTCTGTTCGTACCTAACAATTCCACCCTCTCTATCTGTCTGGTCTTTGAATCCGTCCAGTAGATGTGGTGGTGAATCCAATCCACTGCAAGGTGCCGAGGTCTGTCTAAGTCTGTCAATACAGTCTGTAATGAAGGGAAAAGGTGTGACTAATGTTCATTTACAAATAAATTATGAATTAAAATAACACAACCTGCTTGATAAATAATGGTGCGGGTTATGGAGTCATTTTGTGACATTTCTATTGATGTTTTGTTATGTTATAATTTTTTTTCATTTCCTTAAAGGCTGACTCAGAGATTTCCCGAGGAGGGCGCCCTCAATTTTCAAACAAATTGTGTTTTTTGCATATTCATAATGTTTGTCCATATACTAAACACTGTGTGAAATAGCTAAGCTCAAATCGAAGTCCTTCATGTAGAAAATCGCAACTTTGTTATAAATTTCCGGATCCGGAAATTTGGTTATACACAGTATCCTATGGCACTGTATACTACACATAAATGTTTACTGCATGCAAACGAAAAATCCGATACATCTCAAACTTTAGAATTGGGCATTTTTGGTGACTATCTTTAGTTCTAGTTGACTATTTTCAATAAATACACAAAAAAATATATTTTAAAAATCTCTGAGTCAGACTTTAAAGGCATATTTAGTCTTTTTTTGAGGGAAAGTGATTATCATACAACTTGCTTCAAAGGTATTAGAATTTAAAGGTGCATTTCATGAACCTACCACCGCATTGTTTGCTTATGGTTCCCAAGATAGCCCCGAATAAAGGTCACTTCCAAATTTTCAGTTGCATTTTGATGTCATATGGAAATGTTTGCATCACAGTGCCCCATAGGCCACTGTGTTGTAATTTCTGTCTGTTTACGAACAGAAAATACAAAATTACGAATTCCTTCTAGAGTAGATCAAATTTGCATGTAAGATTAGACACACATACTATACTTATGGGCCAACAATTTAAATGATGTAAAAATCTCAACTTTTTTTAGGAAAGTCAGGGGATGAGGCTGTGGGTCACAAAATGCCCCTTTAACAACATCTAACTTGCTTTAATACAAAATGTTTCCCCAAGACAAATGGCAAATCTTACGTGATAAAAAATAATGAAAGACAGACAAATTTGACTAGTTGAGTATTGGCAATGTCACAACAGTGTTCACACTGGTTTTGCCCAATTAACAGTAGGAAAGGGGCCTATTACAAATAAGGACACAACTTGGTAGTTTAGTTGATGTTTGAGGCTTGCTGCAACATGCAATTGAATGAAAATTGATATTTGTTCAGCACTGCAACCTTTTGTCTATTTTCAGTTGAAAAATACGCTTATATGAGAATTCTGCAGACTTTTCATTCACTTCTAAGCTATTCCTGCAAATTTTTAATATGTTGAGCTTTCTCATGGATCACTGCTAGTGCCTTTAAAGGTGCAACCAGAGATTTTGAGGCACCGAAATATTATGTCATAATAGTAATTTCATATAGATTAGACACTCAATAGATATCTTACCTTGTATTTGACTAAAGAAATGTCTTAAAAGAGAGAAAAATGTGATTTTCATTTGCTTATATTTCAGTATAAAACAGGCTGAATTTTGTATTTGCTCCTATACGAAATTCTAAATTTCACAATTTTTGTACCAAAAAAACATTCCTCAGCTTAATCCTTTCAGATGGGGATATTTTTTATGGAAAGCCTTACATCAGGGCCAAAATCAGTACTTTCGATTTTTGTAGGGACACCTGATATGTGAAATCTCTCGTTGCACCTTTAAAGAGGCAGTGATGTCAACCTCAGGGTCATTCATGCAATAGCTGCCTTTTGACAAATTCTCAGCAAAGATACTATTATGTCAAGTCTCTGGTCAGTGGCTCTTAAAATGTTTCTTCAGGCTACTGTATTTCAAAGCCACTAACTCAAGGAAAGATAATTGAGCACACAGATGTATCACATGGCAACTATGCTTCTAAGAGATTTTGGCCCGAAATTATGCTCCAGGACCAGCTGCTCCAGGACCATATGCTCCAGGACCAAATATTCTAAGTCGAATACTGCTCCAGGAGCATATTTGCCATATGCTCCTGGACCATTTGCGTATTCAAATATGCTCCTGGAGCATATTTGACTTAGAATATTTTTCCAGATTATTTATGCTCCAGGACCATATGCTCCAGGACCAGCTGCTCCAGGACCATATGCTCCAGGAGCATATGGTCCTGGAGCAGCTGGTCCTGGAGCATAATTTCGGGCCAAAATCACTTAGAAGCGGCAACTATTGCGCTATGACCTTCTTGCACTCACATGACTATATGGTCTACCCACCTGAGTTTCTCCACCTTCTAATGGTGCCAATCCAATCAGATCCTGCCTTCCATCAATCCAAAATAATGACTTAGTGCTGTAGTGATAATCAAATGCAATGACGTCTCCCACCTCTTGCAGGACTGGGTTAAGGTTGAGCCCTCCCTGATCCATTCTCGAGATATCTTGCCCATGACTAAACATGATGTAAGCATCTGGAGCTGAAAGAGCAGATTAGAGTAAAGCAAGTTTTAATATTCAGCAATATATTGAAATAAATTGGATATTAAAAGGGGCGTATCATGATCCATAGCCTTGCCCCCCCCCCCCCCCCCCCCCCCGACTTGCCCAAAAAGTTGCGATATATCATTCTGTTATACCATTCTGTTGACCCCTGGCTCAGTGTTGACCTTAAGTATAGTATGCACACTTAATCTTATGTGCAGCTTTGATATAATAATAATAATAATATTTATTTGAGTTACATGCATAAAGTACAATAGTAACTCAGGAAAGAAAAATGGGCCATAGGCCTACAGCCCAAACACAATGACGTGGATTTCTTTCCATAATGGAACAAAAATAATCATGCAAATAAATGGCCATACATGTACAAACAAAAACAACACAAATTTGCATAGCATGAACATGTAATAAACAAAGTGAAAACTTAGTTTACAAGAAAATGTTTCTTACACAACAATTTGAACTGAAATAAAGAAGTAGCAGTTCGAATATCAACAGGAATACTTTCCCATAGTCTCGGAAAGGTAACAAAAACAGAGTTGAAGAAAGAATTAGTTCGTGCACGCCAGTGCAGAAATCTATTGCGATTTACAAGACTTCGGTGAAAGAACTCTATAGTAAAGAGGTTGGAGGACCCATACCATTAAGAAATCTTGAAACCAAACTGCAGCCTATGAAACTTAAACAAGTCCTCAACTTTCAATAAGCCAAATTAAGTCAACCTATCAAGATAGAGTAAACCTGTCACCACATACCAGACCAAGACCTTTTCCCCTGGTGCATAGAACACAAGATTCTTTTCCTTTGATATTTCTCAGCCTTGGAAATATAAGAAATATTGACGGAGCCAAACAACAACCATAAAAACCAGATGAGGAAGGACAAATAGCTTGTACAAGTGTCGTAAGCAGAGATTGGCATGTTTTTTAGTACATCTGAAAGAAAACCAACGAGCGTGAGATTTTTTACAAGTTGAATCAATATGTAAGAATGAAGAGATTTATAAATGTTATGCCGATAACTTAAAAAAAACTCATGAACGCATTGCATAGTTTCACCACCTAAAGAGTAGTCTATTTTGGCACATAAGCTTAGATCTTGATGAATGCATTACAGCAATTGGAAACATTAAGGGAAAATTGTTTTTGAGACTGTCCAAGTGTACATATGGTGTTAGGCCTATCATTGTGCTTGCTATGATAAGTTGATAATATGCTTGCTACTTTTCTACTTGGTAAAGTAATGAAAAAATTCACCCCTCCAAAGAGTGATTTTGGAAAATTTCACTCCCAATAGGGTGAAAATTAATCCAAAGGGAGTGAAGATTTATTCCAAAGAGTGAAGTTTCACTTGGTAAGGATTGCCAATACAGTGATTTCCTTTCAGAGGATTCACTGTAGGCACTTCTTACCTGATAAAATTTACTCTTTGAGAGTGATTTACAACGCTTTGGGAATGATTTTAACTCTTTGGATACGATTTTTGTACTCTTTGGGAGTGAATTTTATTCATCTTGGAGTGATTGTTCACCGCTTTTGGAGTACCTTTTCATCAACTTTCATTTCACCCTTTTGGAATTGCCTTTTCACTCTTTTGGGAGTGATACTTTACTCAATGGCACTCTTCTTTTGGAGAGTGGAATTATTTCATTCTTTTATACATTTAGAGAATATGATTATAACACTTTTAAACAAGCACGGATTTTGGTAAGTTTCAATGTAACTGACTGTATGATTATGCCAACCAGTTTCTCTTTAGATGGTAAAATTGTGTCAATGTTTAGGTTCTTACCACTAGCTTATCTTGCTATAAGCAGATGACCGATAGCCTTGTGCATTCCCTATTCTTTTCCATCGAAGATGGGTATAAAATCGGAATATAAAGCCACTACATTGCAATTACCACCCTACAATATGTGTAGTAAGTCAAATGATTGGCAGAATATCACAGTCATGCACAGAGTTTGGGTGGTTGTCTCAGTAGGCAGTGCACAGTCCTCTGGTTCCAATGATTTTCAGAATTAAGGACATGGTATATGCCTACTAGAAATTCATTGTACATTTCCTAAGTCAGCTAGAAACAAACTTTTGATTTGATGATGCGCACCCATCACCGTGGATAACTTCTCAGTTCAGTGACATGTAATGGATGATATAACCCATGGTTTTGAGAGTACGATTAATGTGTACAATGCCCAGATTAGCAACACCCTAACTGATACATATGCTCATCAACCAAGGTGCAAACATTTCAGTGGGTTGTACTTTGTACATGCATTGACATTAACTGATCTTGTGTTTCTATGTATCCATACAATTATAACCCAACATCAGCAGGGGTGTGTTTTTTCTAATACACTTTTTATGAAAGCGATTGACTGTGCCACAGGAGTTGACACTTCATGCCTCATATTGTCAAGCATTGTTTTGAAACGTGTTCCTGTAAGCGAAATTTTGTAATCTCAGTGCATGGACTGTTGTTTAAAATATTTAGAATCTATTTGATACAGTGGGCACCACCTATTAAATGGATATGTGTATAAAGGCTAGCATTTTCAAACGCAGTGGTCATTTCAAAATTCAAGGGTGATGCATGAGTATGTTTTGATGCCTGAAATATATACTGTATGGTTATATCATCGTCTCTAAAGAGGGTTTCCCTATGATCTCTGAGTATTTACACTAACACATTAAGTACACATCCTTGCTAATCGATAGTTTGGTCTTTTTAAAAGACTATTCTTGTCTACTGGTATATTCTCTTGGTATACCTCATTTATATCCTCCATTCCTCCTGGGAAATCTTTGAGTAAACATTATGTTCAATGATCCCATCTTCCAAAATTTGTTGGATTTGACAAGTGGTCTGACCTCTCCCAGCCTTTCTTCTAGAGTCTTGATTTACGCTTAAATATCTGGAGCTGTAACAGTAGCCCGCCCTCTCTGGGATCATGTATTGTTGTGTTTATATAGGGTGGGGAGCTATCGTGGCACAAACCAGACACTTGTATCTAGACCTTGAGTATGACAGCTGACTGTGG
>JAMKCH010086094.1:0-11161 GCA_023653785.1 Ophioderma brevispina
TTAAGGCCAATTTTGGACCAAAGTTGACACAAAAAAAACCGAGAAAAACATCAATAGATCCATTGCAAATGTTGTTGATCAGAATTAAGAATTACAAAATTGATAATTTCTTGCAGTGACGACCGAATGCAATACTTATCAGTTCGGATGTCGTCTCAAATTTTATCGGTAAATCGTGGCAATGGATTTATGAGAATACTGTAAGGTAACGTTTATGTTCATTATATTATAACGATAACTATTGTATTTTGGATTGCATCATGACTCCTCAGAGTGTTACGTGAATCGCCACGTTGGCTCGTCAGCAGGGGTAAATATAAGGAAGCTGAAAAAATCCTACGCAAAGCAGCTGAGGTCAACAAAGTGACATTACCGGAAGTATTATTTGAGGATCAAGAGATAGTAATTGAGGTAAGTTTTTCTTCGTGTATTTCTTTTTAATTGTGTCGAAAGTGCAATGATTGTTATAAATTGCTAAAATAATCAAAACGGTTATTCTGGAACTTTAAATAAAAGGCATTTCAACCATTTTTGTGCCATGCACAGTGTTCTGTACATGACGTTCGAATGAACTACTAGTATCTGCATTGGGTTGCGACCTTTTGACATTATTAGTCCATTTGCATTTAAAAATATAAAAACTGAAAATCATGTCAATCGATTTAGAGGAAAACTAATAATCCAACTTTTTGCATAGGCGTGGGAGACATTGTGGTACCAACTTTACTGGTATGGTATGGCATGTACTCCCAGGGCCCAGATTATCAGAAAATGGCGGTAAAGTTAGTATAAGGAGTAATTTAAAATAAAGTTAATTTATGTTAAAATATGCACAATATAAAATAGGATATAAAATAGGGTCTAGTTTCTGATTTTTGTGATATAAATAGTACCGTTTTTGTAATATTCATACGATGAAGCCCTCTGGTACAACCCTAGCGAATCTTCTCAGAACTTAGAAAACCGGGTGGATGCACATGCAGATGCGGTATAAATGCAGTAAGAGCGCCCATGCCCAGCTATATTCAGGAATGTGACCGCATAAGTTCAAAGTCCACTCGATCGATATCGGTCACATTCCTGAACACAGCTGGGCATGGGCGCTTTCACTGCATTACCGCATCTGCATAACACCCGGTTTTCTAAGCTCGTACCTGTCTCTTGCACTTACCATTAAAATATGTTGTATTTTGAAATGATTACAGCCTTTTTTGTTGTTGGTGTAACTCATTAAAGAAACGTTTGTGTGAAATTGCCGATTGCCTTCCGAAAGTTTAGTTTACCCCTATATTACTTCCTGATACACTTACAATTTCGGATTATATAGCTAGCGATTGTGACATTTTGTGCCGCCATAGTAGTATTTCTAATAATGAGGTAACTAGCGGTAGAAATAATTGTACAATTGTGGTGGATCCGGTGTAGAAGTTTTTATAGTCCGTCGGACTCATAGTCCACTTACAACGGTAAAGAATAGGGCACTCGGTTTAGTTGACTCTTCACGCAACATTAGTTTCTCGCTTTATTCCGTTGTCGTCTTTGGAGCCCGGACTATGGCTCCTGGCGGACAATATCGCCTTTACATTGTTTCTTGCGTTTGCAATTTGCATTTTCCCCCAGAAAGATGAAACCGCAGTTGGAAAACCACAGGACCTATTCCGAACACCCAACTTACGAGCAAAGACCGTCAATCTATTCTACAATTGGTAAGATATTTTATTGCTTATTTTTCCACTTTTTTTTCTGATAGTGGAGTGTCTCTTCGGTGATTCTCGGGTGTCATCATTTGTAACACTTTTAAGTAAGTACTTGAATGGGGATGTATATGGGGACCCATTGTATGAATTAAACATTGTAAGTAAAATAAACGAGTCGATTACCCCTTCAGATCTCTGAGTGCGATTTTAATTAAGGTCTTCCTACTCCAATTGGTGGAAAAGGGGGGGGGGGTGTCATGGAACTGGAACGGACACCACTTTCCAGAAGGAATTTTTACATGAAATTTGTACCACACATGTACCACACATGCATGGCCATCCATAAGACAATAACAATTAAGCAATAAAATTATTTTCACATTCGGAGATTAATACGGCCTCGTTTCCAAAAAATGTGGAATGAAAACGTGGTTAATATGTGTTCTAAAAGGTCCAATCTACCTATATTGAACACAAATGGCGTCAATTTTAAATCTGTCATATTTTTGGTAGGTGGCATCGTTTGCCGTGTAACTTTACTATTGGTTTATGCAGGGGAGGGGTGGAGATATGGCAAGAGCAAAGTGATATCTATCAGCATATACTCTTTCTGTGAAACATGTATTGCTTGAGTGCATTGATTATGCACTTATTCGTAGAAAATATTATAGCGTCCCAGATTTGAAAACATTATTTCAAGATATTAGGCCTCTTCAGGTGAAAAATTTCCTGAAGGAGGCTGATTTGTTTAAATATTGTTAACTTTTTAAAATGTTGTAACTGAAATTTATTGTGGTGTATGTTTTGTAAAGTTTTTGATGTGTTTAATAATCTTAATGACACGATATAACACAATTGTGTTGAGTTGTCGTTAAACTTTAATACTCACTCATTCACTCACTCTATCAGCATATAATGGGTTAACTGAATTTTCTATTTATTGTTTAATTACATGAATATGTAAATACTTAGAGTGACAGGAGATTTTTTTTAGGATACAAATATCTCTCAAATTTCACTGGTTCGGTTGTAGACCACTTAACGAGAACGTTTCGAAGGTTTATTGAACAAACAAGTACAAAAGAAAACCGCAAACCTTGTTTTGAACTTGGCTGCTATCGTAATCGTCCCCATAGAAAACCATTTCTGTCGTGCACGACAGAAAGTACTAAATCATCATCTTATTACATGAAGACGGCGTATTCGGCTTATTTTCACTTCAGGTGTGATCTAATAAATTGGTAAGCATTCCAAATATGCAAAAAACCGGGGTTCGACAAAAGTTAGGGCGCTTCTTTCTGGAAATCTCATGTCTCTTTAAACAAGAAAATTTTAATATTTTTACTAACACTCCTGTTTGTGGACGGGTTGGTGGGGGTGGGGGAGGTGTCCTTGGGACCCGCACTAATTATTTAATTAACGGGGTGATGGAATTTAATTTCTTCATGCGTATCCGAAAGTTAGACAAATACACAAAACAGAGTCGGGAAAAGTATATCGTCATTCGTAAAAATGGCAAAATTTAGCTTGCGGGTCCCAAGGGAAGCTCCTTGTCCACTTAAGTGTTAAGAAAGAATGCATACGTTTTTCAATGACCACGTCGTAATCTGCCCTTGTTTGTTTGTAAAATGGCATTGCAGGTTCGTGAACAACATGGTCTACTATGGGCTTTCTCTGAGCACATCTGGTCTTGGCGTCAACGACTACATAGCGGCCTTCCTATCTGGTGCCGTAGAAATCCCAGCTTATCTATCTTGCTGGTTTCTTCTGGATAGATTCGGCAGACGGTTGCCATTTTGTTTGTACATGGTTGATGGTGGAGTAGCATGTATTCTAAGTGCTTTAATACGTAAGAGCAATCCGATTTTATTTTGAACGTTAGGAGACTAGAAATGACTTTGGTGATCCAAAATACGCATTTCCAAGTTAGACTGACTCAGTCCTCAACTGGGATATTCATTTGGAATTGTCTGTTTCTGTCCGCCCTTTTTCTCGGAGGCCGGGGGTCGTATAGTCACAAAACTTGATGGGTGCATGGGTGTAGTTTGGGCAGGTGTGGCAGGAGATATAGTCCTCCGGGCTCACAGTCCGGGAACAATGGCGAACAATAGGGCAATCGATTCAGTTGACTCTTCACGCAACATTAGTTTCACGCTTTATTCCGTTGTCGTCTATGGAGCCCGGACTATGATACCTGCCGGATTATGGTTACTTTCACACCGGCCAGATCAAGTTCGATTGGTTAGCGGATATGCGCCCCACAAGCTGGGTATTCGCGATAAATGGTTTTCAAACAAGCAGAGTGCTTTAAAAAAAGCCAGGTGATCGCGAAACCCGGGGACCGCCTAGTGTATAATTAGAAAACCTTTTTATCATCGCTGGTAAACTGTTTTTCGTTCAAAAATGTTTTTATTTCGAGTGATAACAGTGTTTCTCGAAAACTGGGTTTATCGAATTATTGGACATCGGACTATGCCATATAATTATGTACAATGTTTCGACAAACTTTTAAAAATATTTCTTTGGGTGATAAAACATAGTTTTCGAGAAAAACTATTTTTCGAGCGAAAAACAATGTTTTAACAGAGTGAAAAACATTAAATGCGAAAAACTTTTCTTTTGATAAACATGATTTATCGGTCATTAAAAACGGTTTATTAGTCGATAAACATTGTTTTTTTCAATTTGCTAAATGTGGTTTCTCGAAAAAATGTTTATCGGTGAACCAATGCTTTTCCCCGAAAAACACACCTTATCTCGAAAAGCAGTTTTTCGCGACAAAATATGCGTATCACTCGACAAACCATGTTTTTTGTTTTCAATAGAAAACAGTTTATCGGCAATAAACGGTGGTGTTTCTAATTATTGTACATTAAACTTGCCAAACACACTTAAAATACAGGGCCAAATATGCACAGACAAAAAATAAAACGTCCTCATCCTATTTTGAGTTATAAGGACTCTTTGTGGTCATATTTAATCCTAAAATTGTTTCACTCAATGAGGTAATCTTACTTTTAGTCGGTACATATTTGACGCCGTACGGGTGTACACGCTACATTATTATTCCTCAATTTAGAGGATAAAAGATGAGATTTTTTGCTTTGGCCATTTTAGATGGTGTCATAGATGGTTTTCAATATTTTGAGTGGTTAATGCCAGCAGAGCCGGTATATACCCACAGAGATAAAATAGTGGATGCCCATCCATTATGACACCATCTAAGATGGCCCAAACAAAAAATCTCATCTTTTATCCTCATTCTTATTTAGAATTTTGTAATTGTTGCTTTTTATCGACATAATTTGTCAAAGATATTGAATATTTATTAATCTTTCCCTGGAGATAGCAAGCGCACATAACCGACGATCTCCGTATTGCTAGAACTGCGCTCTTCCAACTGAGCTATCAAGCCTGGGTTGGTAGAGGAGCAATAAATATCTATCTCTCCGGTTCCCCAAATACCTTTATATTCATTCTTAAACAGCTTTATAATTTAAGGTAATCTTGAACCCAATTTCGCGATCCTTATGGCTTCAATACAACAAGAAAGGATCGCCACCCCCAATGAGAAAAATCGAACAACTAGTGCAGGTGGAAGTTTGCGCACAACAGCCTGAAGGATGGAAATGGAGTACAGACTTTTTTATCGACAGATTTTAGTTTATTAAGACATAAGCTAATAATTTTTAGAGGGTGTGCAAAATTTGGTGCAGTGGCATTTTCTAGAAATCCAATATGGCTGCTACCATGTCTAAAAACACTAAAAATCCATGAGTATTTCTGATAAAGACAAACTTTTGGCGGTACTCCGGTGGTTTTAAGCGCGAATGTGTGAGTAATGGAATTTTTATCATTACATTGCCACAAAAATCCAATATGGCTGCTCAAATGCCCAATACGCGCTCGGAATCATGAAAATGATCTTTACTCCTCCAGTATACCTACAAAATACACCCGGAACACCTAAAACATGTTCTGCAGGTGTTCAAAGTCTGGTACAATTGACCACACCCTGCCAGTGTTATTTTAACACTTCTAGAATGCATTTCGAACGCAATCCGGACACGTCAAGTATTCTGCACATTTTGCAGTGTAGAGGCACGCTTCTAGTGTCTCTATGTATGCTTGAATATGCTTTACACTTATAAGATGTATATATTTGATCACTAGAAACCCTTATTTTTCATTGCTCTCCACATTTTTTAAATTAAAGATGGTAGCCAATGTAGCCGCCTTTAAAGATATTTAAAACCTATATTACATCTGTATTATATGTAGTTACAAATAATTAATATTACCCTTACACGGAAATAAACATGCAGCACAACTTTCTATTGTCATGTTGTCAGCCTTCAAGGATCAAAAATTTATTGCGCATTAAAATCTAGTACATGTACTCTAATGATCATGCATTTCATACTTTCATAACGTCTTAGGCTTCAGCAAAGCAGCAAAGCTATATAGGCCTATATATATAGCAAGTATAAGCAACGTAAAAATCTATCATAGGCCTCGTGGCTGGTGATTTACGCAGACAGAATCTTAAGGAGCGTCCTAAGAATTGAGGCAAGCAAATAATTAAGCAAAAGCAAACGTAACTAATGGAAGAGCTTCCCACTACATTTTAGGAGAACCTACCTAATATTAGGAAAACAAATAAGCAAGCAATGAATAAAAGCATGTGTGAATTACGCATATTAACAAAGGCGAGCTACCTAAGCATTAAGCAAAATAAGCAAGCATTGAATAAAAGCATGGGTGAATTACGCATATTGACAAAGGCGAGCTACCTAAGCATTAAGCAAAATAAGCTAAAGCTGAAGCCTATACACATCGCTAAATATACATTATTAAATATTTGCTTGTAGCCAGCTTGGACTCACAAAAGGTACGTAAGCCTCCTCACAGGGGAAGTTCCTGTGAGAGTTAACAGATTAATGTTATTGTAGCCAGCTTGGACTCACACGAGGTACGTGAGCCTCCTCACAGGTGAAGTGCCTGAGAGAGTTAACCGATTAAAATGAAATGTTATCAGTTCTGTAAATTAGAATATCTGAAGTTGAGCTTCTAAATCAAAATATATAAGAATATAATATTATTAAATATGTTTCAGCTTAATATAATACATAATGCTAATAATGAAACTTATTTACCAAATCACACTCGCACACTACAATATCCTCCCATCGAGATACTAAATTAACATCTCCCGACCAGCACTATATTGGGAGAGGTGGTGGGCAAAGAAAATTTTGATCCTCTTCGGTCGAAGGCTGACAGTGTTGTGAAGCGAAATGATAATCCAAATAAAAGCGACATAAAGGCGCGTTGCTATTGGACAGATAACCAAGCTGTACAAAAAGCAAGGCTGTAATTGGCCACAAACCCGTTGCTACCATAAACAGAACGATGACTACTGACCTATAGGCCGTTGCTACGTTTGACCGGCACAGAACTAACGTCGACATGGCACGGCACCTTTAACTGAGACTACGCAATAACACCGTGCCATACTGGCGTAATTAAATAATGAAATGAGCCAAAGCATGTCCTGGCAGGGTAAACTTGTGCCCCCATTGACTTCGCATTCGGAAACGGTATTATTATTAAGGTGTAAATTAAAGGTGCATTTCGTGATTCCAGCACCTTCTGTTTTCTTCATTGTTCACTAGATATCCCTGAGAAAAGCTTATTCACAACTTTTTAGTTGATCCCGACCTTGCGGTTTTGTGTTATGAGAAAATGCGTATTTCCCACGGTCTCATAGGCCACTATGCAATAATTTATGTCCGTTTACGGACAGAAAATACAAAATTGCGAATTTCTTACAGATTCGACCGAATTTGCACGTAAGATTAGGTACACATGGATTACTAATGTTAACGGTTCAGTTGATATAAAAATCTCAACTTTTTTTTAGGTAAGTCGGGGGACGAGGCCGTGGATCACGAAAAGCCCCTTTAAAGCGGCACTGGCACATTTTCACAAAATATGAAATTTCTTCAATTTGCTCTCAAATGATAGTCTAGGCCATTGGAAGAACAGAGATATATTTTACACATAAAAATAACATACCCCAAAACAGATAGGGACATTGATATGAGGATAAAGACATCCAGGTAATTTGTAGGCCAACTTTTAAGTTTTCCATAACTTTAATCAACAAATGTGTATATTACGTGAATATTTTTGACTCGTACTCACTGATATTAAAACCACAAAGGTTATAGACCAGTCAAACAGTGTACATAGCGTGAGAAACATGCATGTGGAGTGCGTGTTCTTGTGTTAAAAGCCATTTTCGTCGCCTGCTGAATTTAACGTCGCCGGCGACGTTAAATTATAAAATCGTTCTGTTTACCCATAAGGAAGCTGATTTGGACTTAATCATTTCGGGTGAGGGCTTTTGTACATAAAAGCTTTACAACCATGCAAAAATATCGATTTTGAAAAATCTTGAGGGCGCACTATTTTTCAAATGTGCCAGTGTCTCTTTAAGGTATGGGATAAGTATTTGACCATTTGATATCCTTATCTGGCATTTTTGTTTAGTTAACATGCAACAGTATTAAGATGGGGACAATATGGCTGCCTTTTTACCTCCTTTAAAAATCTATAAATTACGATACATCGGTTTATGTTCTAGCTTCCAAAATGATAAAGTATGATATGTATGTCTTTGAACATTACAAACTTGTATCTAGTATTGTTGTTTAGACAACATGCTTAAAATTCAAAATGACGGCCAATATATAAAGAATTTAGGACAATTTATAGATTTTAAAGATCTTAAAAGGCAGTCAATGGCTGCCATCTTGATTGGTAAGCATGTTAACACACTTGCAATGTCAGATATGAGTTCCTACTGGGTATAGAGCACAGAATTATGCCTCTATCACAAATCCTTGATGAGATATGGTCAGTTTAATTCGGGGCATATTGGATTTCGGTGGTGGCCATATTGGATTTTGATGGTAATGCTGTGATCAAATCACATGAAGAACCCGTCCAGTAGATTCCTCTTGCTTTAAAATCTGGATATAGACCATAAATTTATTGCCATTTGAATGAATTTGAGAGTGGTAGCGGCCATATTGGATTTCTAGAAAATGCCAATGAACGATATTTTGCACACTCTCTAAAAATTATTGCCTTAGGTCCTCATAGGAATAGTTCATTGGTAGAGCACCAGCGCTGTCACCTCTTCTGATATATCTCCCTCTGTGAAGGTGACTTAGGGAAAATTCACCTTATGCAGTATCTCTTTGTCTAGATCAGTGTGTTTTGAGGTCTCTGGGCTTTGGACCAGACTTAGGCGGGTTAAACCTGGTTCTGTGAACGCTCAACCATTCCACTTAACTCAGATCATATTGCTGGAGTTGCTTGTAGCTCCATCTGTCTGAATGCCTTTGAGCTTCTGCTGAGCCAGATGACATAGCTCGCTCTGAGGGCAATTTTGGCTGCTGTATCGCCTTTCTCTTTCACTTAGGAATGTCCAAGGATGCCAGGCATTTGTTGATTGATGTATTGCAGAAATCTATGCTTCCTACTTCTATTTGAAAGTAGCATGTAGACTATCCTCTGCTTTCACAATCAGCCAGTAGATCTTGGTATTTGCACTTCTTTCTTGCATATGCATTGGATAGGTTCTCCTCCATAGGGACCGTCAGCTCTATGATGATCATAGTCTTTGTTTTGCTAGAGAAGATGGTGATATCTGGTCTCTTAGCTGTTTCAGTGATTTCTGGGGGGAACACTATTTGTGTCTACGGTGCCAGACCTGTAGAGATTGCTTTCAGTGTATGGTCATTGCGCCAGTTGTATCTTCCGCTTTGTAATGAGTAGCTACAACCATAGAGGATGTGGAACAGTTTACAATGACGATGATGACATAAGAGTCCAAGATTGGTCTTGCCCCACAGCTTCAGATTGGCAGGGGATGGAAGTTGATCATGAATTGCGTTGATATGCAAAGACAGCAGCTCTGGCGTCCAGACATACAAAAGTTTCTTCCAGGAGGTGTCGACCTGCATGACAGACTCCTAGTTCAACCACTGTCCTTGTTTCGCACACCCGTAAAGGTAGACCAACATGTCTTCCTCAAAAATCGATGAATAGAAAGAGTCTGTACTTCATTTCCACCCTGCGCCCACAATTCCTCCTGACTAAACCCGTTAAACGCAACGAACATACGCAACGAGACGCAACGTTGGCATGCGAGCAAGAATATATAAAAAACGCGGTAGGCGCGAGCGCTTCAACCTTCAAATAACGTCAATACGCAGCGTGTACTATCTATGTTCAATTATCGAATTTAACACGGGCATCAGCCAATGAAATTGCTTACATTTTAAGAGCTGTTTAAGAATAAGAATACATGTGTGATTTTAGGAACCGCTCTCTTTGCGATGAAACGAAGGCGATACTATTATTTTAAGTGGACGAACGAGGCCTGAGGCCGAGTTCTTCAACGCAAAATTAATGGTGTCGCCGGTTTCAATTCATCGTAAAGAGAGTACCGGTTCCCAAAATCATACCTTTTATTCTCATTCATAAACAGCTTTATAATTTAAGGTAATCTTTAACCTATTTCGTGATCATTATGGCTTAAATACAACAAGAAAAGGACTTCCACTAAAAAAGTGGGAAAAATCGAACAACCCGTTGAACGCATATCGCAAGCCACAAAGGCCATAACGTATTGCTGCAACGCGTTGCGAGAAAGTAGCAACGCGTTGCGACATTTCGGCAACGCGTTGCGACGTGGGCCAATCAAAATCATGAATTTCTGTGACGTATTTCAAAAAATAGACCCACAACGCGTTGCTAGATACTTTGCAACGCGTTGCAAACCTTCACAACACGTTGCGAGCTTCACAACGAGTTTCAAGCTTCACAACGCGTTGCTAAGGTCCACAAGCCATAAGAGTCATAACGTATTGCCGCAACGCGTTGTAAGAAAGTCACAACGCGTTGCGTCATTTCGGCAACGCGTTGCGACATTTCGGCAACGCGTTGCGGTGTCGGCCAATCAAAATCATGAATTTCTGTGACGTATTTCAAAAATATAAATCTCACAACGCGTTGCGACCTTCACAACGCGTTGCAAACCTTCACAACGCGTTGCTGCAATACGTTATGACCCTTATTGCCTTCACAACGCGTTGTGATGTTTACAACGTGTTGTGAAGCTCGCAACGCGTTGTGAAGGCTTGCAACGCGTTGTGAAGGCCACAAGGGTCATAACGTATTGCCGCAACGCGTTGTGGATATATTTTTTGAAATACGCCACAAAAATGCATGATTTTGATTGGCCGACGCCGCAACGCTTTGCCAAAATGTCGCAACGCGTTGCTACTTTCTCACTACGCGTTGCGGCAATACGTTATGACCCTTATGGCTTGTGAACCTTCGCAACGCGTTGTGAAGGCTTGCAACGCGTTGTGAGTTTCCACAACGCG
>JAMKCH010086094.1:11181-22559 GCA_023653785.1 Ophioderma brevispina
TGCATCCCAATTTTTTTAAAAGGTACATCATTTTTCTGGTTTACTAGACCATGTAGAATACAACCATGGTCAAGTCGGAGGATCCTGGGGGGATGCACGGTAACGGGAGACAGCTCACGGGGTAAATCTTTAACCTATTTCGTGATCATGGTTTAAATACAACAAGAAAAGGACTTCCACTAAACTGAGAAAAATCGAACAACCCGTTGAACGCAAAGAACATAAATGCAACGATACGCAACCTTGGCAAGCGCGAGCGAATGTAGCAAAATTCTGTAGTAAGACGCGAGCGCATCAACCTCCAAATAACGTCAATACGCAGCGCGTACTACCTGGGTTCAAATATCGAAATGGAACCCAGGCATCAGCCAATGAAATTGCTTACATTTTCACAGCTGTTTAAGAATTCTCAATGAAGCACCAAAAGTGTATCCCACGAATGTGGTTTCATGGCATCAACAAATATGCACATGCTATAGTGCTATCTCATTTGATGAAAAGTAGTGTAATAATGCATAAATCAAATCGGTATGAACAATGGATTTCATTGGTCCAAACAAGCCTGGTCTTGTCAGTGGTTTTTCAGATGGCTACCCAAATGATCTCATTTGGGAAGCCATCTCAAAAACCACTGACCAACGAATTTAACTTGAACCATGGTTTTTTTTCCAAATTATTATAAAAGAATATAATACCTATATCCCCAGACGGGGGCATTTTCTCCATAACAATAACTTCTATATTCACGATGCTTCGAACGAGATTCAGTTGTCAAACTTTGTGTTTTTGTAACAGCTCCTGGTGTGGGCCGTACCGCTGTGGCAATGATAAGGAAGTTTGGCATCACCGGCTCATTTAGTGTAGTTTTCATAGTCTCGGGTGAAATATTCCCAACCCCCGTCAGGTGAGATTTTAACATATTCTCCCTTATGATAGTTTTTTGGCGCATTCTTGAAAATCTCACAATTCTACATATTCCACTTATTACAATGTTCTTTTAACATGGTGTCTCGGAGAAAATGGTGCACTTTTATTTGGATATTTTTTTTTAACCTGAAGAATAAACGTTTGAATTAACTTTTGTCATATTTATGTAGTACGTAAAGAACAAATCTTCAGTCTAGAAAATTTCTAAAGATGGAGCCAGTGGGTGATACTTTAATCATCATGTGTGCACTGAAAGAATCGAACTGAAGGTATTCCAATTATTTGTTACCGCACACGATGTGCTGGGAGACAATATGGCTTGTATTCTGAAAGGGAGCCTAACTTTAGACCCGAGTTTAAATCAGGGTTAGTCATACAAGAGTGGACTTTTTTTCCTTCCAACATATTCTAAAAATGTGCTGCAACGGGTGAGAAAATTCCTCTTGGATGGGCCATTCCGGTGTAAGAAACTCGTGAGTCCCCTATGAGAGGGATGTCTTAGCTACCATGACAACATACACGGAATAAACCGTGACCTTGTAGATGGTGCTACTGGATATTGGTGATGAAATAAGCGATGCATTCATTACACAATGGACAATAGGTAGGACACTACATCACTAGGACTCGCCAGTTCTCACCCGATACATTTAACTTTCACAGTATTTTGAAAGGAAAAGGTCCATTCATGTAGGACTAACCCTGGTTTAAACCCAGGTCTAAAGTTAGACTCCATTCCAGAATACCAGCCATCAGACATTGGCATATAGAGATGATTCAAATGATTATTAGTAGCTTAAAGCGGCACTGGCACATTTTCACAAAATATGAAATTTCTTCAATTTGCTCTCAAATGATAGTCTAGGCCATTGAAAGAACAGAGATATATTTTACACATAAAAATAACATACGCCAAAACAGATAGGGACATTGGTATGAGGATAAAGACATCCAGGTAATTTGTAGGCCAACTTTTAAGTTTTCCATAACTTTAATCAACAAATGTGTATATTACATGAATATTTTTGACTCGTACTCACTGATATTAAAACCACAAAGGTTATAGACCGATCAAACAGTGTGCATAGCGTGGGAAACATGCATACGGCGTGCGTGTTCTTGTGTTAAACGCCGTCTGCTGAATTTAACGTCGCCGGCGACGTTAAATTATAAAATCGGTCTGTTACCCATAAGGAAGCTGATTTGGTCTTAATCATTTCGGGTGAGGGCTTTTGTATATAAAAGCCTTACAACCATGCAAAAATATCGATTTTGAAAAATCTTGAGGGCGCACTATTTTTCAAATGTGCCAGTGTCTCTTTAATAATACAAACCGATGCCCGTGGTTGCCCATAGACTTGTACAACAAAGTAAAATATTTCTAGAAAGTTTTAAAACATAGACGAGAGATACGTGTGGCGTTGGGGTGTGATCTAAATAGGTTGTCAGTTCGAGCCTCCTTGCTCTTGAATCCCACGTTTTGCGTTCACGTAAAGCATCTAAACCTGCCTATATGGAATAAACCGCGACCTTGTAAACCAGGCTATTGGGTATTGCACTCACTGACCTCTACACATGGATAGCGGATGTGAGTCGCCGATTGAAACAACAGGAAGTTGCTTTTTGCCCTTCGCTATATGGCGGGAAATAATGCATACACCTGCTGGTGCACATATTCCACAGAGATGATCTATTGTTATACAAAATTCCTATAACTTTGACAATAAAGCGAAGCCATATTGCGGAGGGCAAAATGCAACTTCCTGTTACAAATTCAACGATGCGCCAGCCCGCTATCCATGTGTAGAGGTCAGTGATTGTACTACAAGAAATGATGCGTGCAGCACACATTGGAAAACACAAATAGACAGTGAAACTCTACATTCATGACACCAGGTATGTTTAATCTATGTTTAACCTCAATATGTAAAAAGGAAATGGTAGCTACAAAAGGTTAACACACCTTTCATTTTTATGTCATTATTCAGGAGCATTGGGATAGGAATGTCAGCCATGTGTGCACGTATCAGCGGGATTATAGCTCCTTTCATCATCACACTTGGTAACTACTGGTCGCCTCTACCATTTGTTTTCTTTGGAGTCAATTCCATCTTAGCAGGCCTTCTAATTCTGCTTCTTCCTGAAACACTTGGAACCAATCTGCCACAAACCTTAGAAGAAGGGGAGGCATTTGGAAGTGAGTGTATGCAACAGTTGAAAATATTCCACATTTGTTTAAACAAATGGGCTTTGTTTGACAAAGTTTAAAATATGTCCAATACTTCATATTCTAAATGATTGGTTTCATTGAATAAGTCAAAAATAAGCCTAAATAAATTTAGTTAAATTTAAGATTTCTTTCCTATTTGTTTGTATTTTATACAGAAAATGAACGGTTTAGTCTGCTATGTATGTCATACTGCAAAAGTACTGAACAGGATCCGAGCTACAGTACTGCATCAACATCTGAAAAAGCAGTACCCGTCTAGATAATGATTCTGATACCTTCCTGGGATATCCCATGCATATTATTTGACAGATAACATAGAGTGTGAACAATAAAAATTATTTTGTATGTAGACTTGATGTTACGGACATTGTACAAAACGCACGTTATAATGTATGGAAAGGAAATATGTTCAATAAAGAAATGCCAATGTGTCATTTGGGAGAAAGAAACGCATAAAATTTCATTCGCGGAGTGTACTGAAGGGCCTGTTTATAAGACCACTACTCTTTGGTTTCCGGGAACTTTTACGAAAATAGTGTGTTTGCGTGACATGAATTTTGTCAGTGGCATTTTGAGGACCCGATTAAAGATAACTTCTCATGGTGAATGCATCTGAGAATCATTTAAGACGTCATTCAAGGCGTGGCTCAGTGTCATCAGTAGCGTAACCGTCTTGGAGTGTCGGGTGCGAAAAGGGTAAGCGCCCCGATGTCCAAACAAATTTTCACTATTTCAACTAACTCTGATCACACTCCACTCAACCGAAATGTGTAGTTAGGCCACTCATTGTAGGCCTAGGCTATAGTTTTAAAGACCCAAAAAGAAATGGCAACCCTTCGATAAAATGAATGGCGCCCACTCGTAAAGTTCGTTCATACTTACAATCGGAAATATGTCCAGAGTGTTTGTTATACCGGAATTGTCGGAAACTCGGGCATCCGGATTGCCTTCAGGGTGCAATAAGTAGTTTTCGTTTTGGTGGCACCGATGTGCAGTTTATGTTCGTAGATGAACATTTTTTTTGTTTCCCAGTCCCAGAAGTAATAAGCAGCAATACGTGCTAAAAGTTGACGAATCATTAAAAGAACAAGCCTTTTTCGTGTTCGCTGAAACAGGTTAGAAAAAATAGCAAAATAGTAAGCTTAAATTGTTATACATGACAAATTGTGAACGGTTACACTTTCGGGAAATGCAGTGGCGCCTAAGGAGTATTTCAGTTCACATTTTTTATTTGATAACATTTGATGTAAACTCCTAGAAATATTGAAAATAATACCTTTTGGTGCCCCAAAAGAAGCAGGAAACAATGTATTATTTTTGGCATGGAATTTATTTTATGGGTTCCTTTTAACAATAAAAGATAATCGATGATACTTTTGCGATCGATGGGGGGGGGGGGCACTCCCATCTTGGAGGTGACGCGTATGTAACTTGGCTGTTAAGACCCCCATTTTCAGCATCGCTCTCACCCAAAGACCCCATATTTTTTGAAAACGTCACCCAAAGACCCAATATTTTTTGAAAATTTTACCACTGTCACCCAAAGACACCTTATTGGAAAATTTTGCACATTTGTCACCTGAAAACCCCTTATTTTTGGGATTTTGACTGTCTCTTACCCAAAGACCCTTAATTTTTGGACTCCTCTGTCACCGAATGCCACTGGGTTTGGAAGCGCCAGCCTTACACCCATATCCATTTCAATCAATCAATCAATCAATCAATCAATCGATCAATGACATTTCTATAGCGCCTAAACCAAAACAAATTTGCACTAAGGCGCTGCAAAACCAGGCAACAAAAATACAAGGAACATAGAGCATATAAAGAAACAAGAGCTATTGATTATAAGCAAGTTCAAACAGATGACATTTCAATAAGTTCTTGAAAATTTCAATAGATCCAGCACACTTGATGCATTCAGGAAGCTGATTCCAGAGTTTTGGAGCGTAGCAAGAAAATGATCTATCGGCAAATGTTGAATGCTGGGTCCTTGGTTCAACAAAACGAGGAGACAACACAGAAGTTGAGCGTAGCCGTCTCTGATTAGACTGAATTTGAATCATGTCTGATATGTATTTGGGAGTTTGCTGTTGAATGGATTTGAAAACCAGAACCAGTACTTTGAAATCAATGCGTTGTTTGATAGGTAACCAATGAAGTTCAATGAGATCAGCGGTAACAGGATCAAATTTGCGCTTGTGTGTGATGAGACGTGCAGATGTGCGTTGTATGTTTTGAAGCCGCTTAAGGAGAGATTCACTCAGGCCAACCAGCAGACTGTTACAGTAGTCCAAGCGTGAAGTAACTAACGTATGAACAGCCAATTTAGTAGCACCAGTTGTAAGCATTTTGCGAGCACGAGCAATGTTAACAAGCTGGAAATTGGCCACTTTGATAATATTGGCCACCTGAGCACTAATGGTCACATTTGGATCAAACATAACCCCTAGGTTCTTGACAGGGGTAGATTGCACAGGAATGTCAACACCAGCAATGTGCACTGATGACAAACTGAATTTGGCTAGTTGAGCTCTAAATCCAAAGACAATGATCTCAGTTTTCTCTGCATTGAGCTTCAGGAAATTGGTTGTCATCCATTTATGAATTTCACCAACACACTGTTCAAGTTTTTCAACTGCACATCTCACTCCATCAGCAGTCGTAGGGCACACACTAACATATATTTGTGTGTCGTCAGCATAGAAGTGGAGAGTTCCAGGTCATATCTGCGGACTATATCACCGATGGGCAAGATATAAATTAAAAACAACAATGGTCCGAGTACGGATCCTTGTGGGACACCATAGCACAGGATCTGAACGTTGGAAAATGAGCCATTAATATGAACACATTGAGTCCTTTCACACAGATATGACTTAAACCAAACCAAAGGAATGTTGTCAATGTTAATGATGTCTCTGAGTCTGGAGATCAACACCTCATGGTCTATAGTGTCAAAAGCACTACTCAGGTCCAACAGCAGAAGAATGGTGACACCCTTTCTTTCCATGGCCCACATTATGTGATTTCATATGTGATTGCCCCTCGGGGGAGGGGTTACGTATTAACCAGGAGACCGGTCGAGTGCAGATCCGTCGGAACCATGTAGTCAGTACGAAATAAAAGTCCAATCTCGTTGTAGCGTCATCCACACGGCGCAATTCTTTTCCCATTGAATAACCCGTTCTGACGGATCTGCAGTCGACTATTCTGCTAGTAACCTAATTTGTTATAAAATGGACAATGGAATCGGTAAGATCATGTGCGCCAATGCTAAACTGTTCAACCACATTCTGCTTGTTCGACTTAGGGAGACACTCGAGATGATACTTCTACCATGGCGGGCAGGTTTCAGACCCGGCCGCAACACTGTTGAGCAAATCGCTTGCCTCCGAATGGCAGTTGTCGTGCTCGGAAACGAAACATGGTTGTTACCTTTGTCGACTTTTCCAAAGCGTTTGACAGTGTTGATCGCAGAGCCCTTAGAGACATTCTTGTCTTTTATAACATCCCTGAGACAGTCATCAACGCCATTATGTCCCTATATACAGACACCACTGCGTGCGTCCGTACATCATCTGGACCGACGAGTTTGACCCGACCTCGGGAGTCCTACAGGGCGACACTCTAGCTCCATACTTATTTGTGATTGTCATGGATTATATTATGCGTATTTCACTCACTGCTGAGGACGGTTACACTGTGAGAAGGCGTATGTCGGCACGACATGCTGCCGTCAGAATTCCTGCTCTTGCATATGCCGATGATGCCGCATTGCTGTCAGACAATGAAGAGTCTGCCCAGGGGCAATTGCATCGCTTCGAGACCGCATCAGCAAAGGTCGGACTTCGCCCCAATGCCAGTAAAACTAAGGTTATGTTTGTTGGTGACATTTCTTACTCGGACATTCATACCGTTTCAGGTACCACCCTCGCGGCCTGTGATGAAATCTGCTACTTGGGATATAATATAGCTGCGACAACTGGCGTGGGTTCAGCTCAGAAACTCACAACAGTGTAGAACAGTGCAGCCAGTGACGGGTCAAAATGCAGCTGTTTAGGTCTACTGTGGAATCTGTTCTTTTGTACAGCTGTGAAGCTTCAGCTATCATAGAATCTCTGGGCAGACGCATTGACGCTTCCCATCGTGCCTAGTCCGTTCAAAACCAGACCTCGAGCACGCAGCGCGAGGTCTGGGAAAAAGTGTATTCAAAATGCTTTAGTATTTCATTACCGTACAAATGAATAGGCTGCGGGAATTATTTTCCCGCAGCTCCTATCCCCCATTCCCCCTATATTTGAAGCATTTGGCCCTCGAAACGGAATTCTCTAAATACCTGAGACTATCCTGAGTCCGAATATTCACCCTAATCACAGATTTTTTTTATCTCTTTCATGTCAAAATCCAACGAATAAATTTGCTTCTCAAAGCCCTAAAATGTCTTCCAGTGCGAATCAACAAACGCTGACGGAATAGTCCATCTAGAAGGACCCTCGTTCTCCCACTGACCTTGCCACCGAGCGCGTAGCGCGACTTCGCGCTCGGTGGCTAGGTCACAGGGACACAGGGAGGAACGAGAGTCCTTCTGGATGGACTAGTGCAATACGGTTGTACATGGGAAGACTTTCTTTGACCAGAAAAGCAGATAGAGACATAATTTGCTACTGGTGCTGTGGAATAAAATTTAGATAAGAGTTCAATGCAGCTGTAGGGATACGAAATAGTGAGTAAATTTAAACTAAAACTTTCGTCAATTAGATCATTGCTCACCCTCGGGCTTCGCCCTCGTTGGCGTAGTGTTCCGAGGTGAGCAGTTGATCACTAATCGTGCCCTGATGCGATACTGCCTTGGCGTGCACTTCCCGGAACGGATATCAAACACGAACTTGTATGCCCGTTCTCAGATTAAACCCGCGACTCTGACATTGACTCGTAACAGACTTCGTCTTGTTGGCCATGCCCTTCGGAGGCCAGATCTGCCACTTGCTTTGTTTCTACACCCGAAAAACCAGGCTACTGAACCCTATCGCCACGGCGGCGCACTTCTTCGTACTTTCCAAGATCAACTCGTTGACGACTTGAGTGCCATTGGTTTACAACTTAAAGACACTATCAGCGATTTGAAAAATATTTGAAATTTGCAGGAATAGCTTCAAAGTGAAGGATAAGTCTGTGGAATCCTCATTAGTTACCTTTTTTCAGCTGTAGAATTGACAGAAAAGGAAGAAAACGGCAGTGTTCCAAGATACGATTCTCCATTCAATTACGTGTTGTAGTAAGTGTCCGTTCGGACAGTAATGACTAAAATCTCTGATTCTGTCCTTATTCGGTTGCTTCTGGTCTTATCATTTGCAGGGTATGTTAGGATACCTGTACTTCTTACATACATGCAAAAATCTGATTTTTTCGATTTGCTGATTTAGCAAATCACTGATAGTGTCTTTAAGAGTATCGAAGGCTACCATAAAACATTAATAAATTGCAAATCAAAGATATATTCCCGAGATTTTAGATTTTTCAGTTAAAATATCCACAAATTTCCAATGATTTCCGAAAAGGAAAAATAACAATATCGCAAGATGGGAAGGTGGTATGAGAGTCAAATAATCACCAAGACGTGTAATTTTACCAGTTCGATAACGCAATGGTTCCTAAGCTGATTTGTAATTCAGCTCTTCAGTACTTATGTTTTATGAACAACTTCGTTGCAAATCTAAAGCAGATCATGGACTTATTTTGCACCTGGGATTTTTATGATTAAACTATATAAAAAAAGTAATAACTATAACGATACCAACCCTTTCAACCATATAGTTTTCTGTACAGGTTATAACGCATAAGTCAGTGGCCTTTGAGATGATAATCCCAGGGCATCTCGGAAACCAACTCCAAAAACACTGATCTATGACTATGATTTTTTGGCCCAATTTGAATGCATTTTTTCGAATATGGTTATAAAAACCTATAAAGAAAAGAAAAATGTTGAACTGTGAGCGACCACAGTGGGCAGGTAAGGGTTAACTATAACAATGCAGAACAGTGTGCTATATACATGTAGGTAGATTTAATTTAGATTCCTTTGACCAAAACAAAATATACCCTAGATTAATTAATATAACAGAGTGTGAAACATTACATCTCTGCGTAACTGCATTTGTTTAATCACAAAAGGTATAATGTTAAATGTGAATTTGTATTTCATTGCCTTTTTTGACATCCATTGACTTTTGAAGATAGGTTTCTTTGCGCTTCTACTGTAAAATAGTACATAGGCAAATTGCATCTCTGTTAATAGCACGATAGTCCAGCGGTAGAACCATACATGTATACTTTGCATATGACTTTGCAAAAGTCTGCACGAAATGTTTTGATGGGTATCTAGGCAACATTGAGCTGCTGATTCCAAATCTTGACGATGGACTCTTGTATCCTTGAGCATATTGAGATATGGAAGGGGTAAATTAACAGAAATCAACTTTGTAATCGTTTCATATGGGATTAAAAGGTGTATAGACATGTCCATCTGGAAGGATTACAAAAGGTATAGTTTGCTATAGCTAGGACAACTACCTTTAATACAGTAGGCTTAAAATGTTTCACGGTCACCCTGTGGTAAAAAACTTGTGCAGATTTATTTCAAAATGGACTCAAATTCTTCATGCTTAATATAGATAAAATGTAAAATACATATTAAGTGATTTGTTTGACATTGGGGATATAATTAATGGGAAAATAGTGCCACATGCTCTATGAGGGATCATCACTCTGTATATTTCCTGTTGTAACATTCCCATACGAATAATTTGAAACCAATTTCAAACCCATCCAATCAATAAATGTTAACCCTCACGATGACCTTGGAAAGAAAGTTTTTGGCCTGTCGTGCGAACACGAAAGGTTGTAGATATAGGAAATGATACCTTTTAATCCTTCGAACCAGATAAATATGTGTATACATATTTTAATCCCGTGTGACACATTTTCAAAATTTTTCCCTGTTAATTTAGCCCCTTCCCTATCTCAAAATGCTAAAGGATGACCAAATTGAATCATCACGATTTTGCATTTATACACACAAAGCTGTTTCCCGATTGTGAACGTCCGTGACCTATCCAATACCGTTGTGCTCTGCAGGAGTTTGTTACCTATAATAAATGGCTCCAATATACTTGCATTGATTTATCATTAGCTGTTTGAGAATGAAGACAAATACCCAAAGGAAATTGATTGCCAATTAGATAAATATTACGTCGAGTATATAATAGCCATCAAGAGAGGTAATGTAGTGGCCTTGATTGGGGAGAGAGGTAATATGATTGACATCATAGGCTGCTGTTGTAAATTTCATCTTTTCATCATGTACAGAGGTAACGGCAAACAAGATGTCATTGTCAAAGTTGGAAATAAGCTGGGTTTCTAAGTGTAAAAGACCAGGCTTTAAATCATTATCGCCTTGATTTTGTAAAGCCTTAACATTTGGGTAGACGTTTCATATAGAAGTCCCAATGATGCAAATGAGGTATTACAATTGATTCCGTCATGCGCTGTATGACGTTGTGCAGTAGTGCTTGACGGAATGAATGGCAATACCTCATTTGCATCAATGGGACTTCTATATAAAACGTCTACCAACATTTGATGCTACTTTGGAACGAACTTTTGTCACAAGATATATGGATTTGAGGTTGTTTTTGTTCTTGCAACAGAATGCTCAATATCTACATAAGAGTAGAAATAATGCTTGTCTTCTGTTATTATGTGGTACATTGTCACAACTTTTCGGGGGGGGGGGGAACCTGTATTCCAAGGTGAATATCATACTCATGTATGGCCTTCCAGAATGTACCCTAAGCGCGTATTATACTTGGCAAGAAGAATACCCTAAACAAGCCTGAGTATTTTGGTTTGAGTTTACTACCCTAAACATGTAATTTGAAAATGTGCCTTCAGTTATAACCATTCCCCCAACAGACGATAATAGTCTCTTATTGCACAAACGAACTTCTTTACAACATCGTTAGATCATATTGAAAAGCGCGCCACTGCTTAATATAATTAACCTTAGTTGGGTCACTTGTATAGCGCTATACCAAAGCACACAAAGCTCGGCCCTGTGCCAAATTCTCAAATTATATTTCATTCTCATTTTGCTCATAATAATTTCGTAGACACTTAGTACAATTTGTGTTGCAATACATCGAAGTCCATATTAGCGAAA
>JAMKCH010086096.1:1819-16617 GCA_023653785.1 Ophioderma brevispina
TCTAGTTTAGCTCCTGATTTCAACTGCTGGCCCAGTCCTTCAGTCAGAAGTACTATTTAGCTTCTCAGACCTAGATTTCCCTTTCTAACAATAATCATTACATCATCATTATGCATAGACATAACCTGAATCACATCACTTTCCATATATAACTTTGTGGGAAAATTCCATGATCTTACCGATCTCAAAACATAAACAAGTTGATTCAGTTTCTAAGTTTAGCATTCTTGGGGAATTCCCCACTTCCCCTATTTTGCAATCTAAACAGGTGCACTTAGCATAAACAACTCTAGGGAATCCCCTTTTCTCTCTTTTATAGTAAACAAAGTACTTTTCCCGTGAGAAATCTCTTCTCAAATAAAATTGAGAAAATAATATTTTTAAAAGTTTAATCAGAAAAATGGAGGCTATATAACAGTACTAGCTGCATGCACTGCGTAACCTTATACACGCGCGCGTAAACATTTGCGGGACAACGCACTATCTAATATCTTCTCATATAAGATAGGCAACAACCAATGATATTGCGTGTTTGCTTACTAAACCCCGCCCACTGAATAAGAATCTGGGATCTCTAAGTATTACAGGGTGTAATACAACCTCGTTTCCAGTGTCAAGAAATCGCTGACACATGCGTTTCATAAAGCGCAAAAGTCGTATGTGAGAATGTATGACAACTCTATTATTGTTTTTGTTAATGTTATTGTTTTACATTAATTTAGTGAAGGAATTCACAGTATTATCTGAAATTAATTTGACATAACTTTCAAATCATTTGTGATCCTCACATCAAAAAGGTTCACTATATGCATGTGGGACACATCTTTTCGAGAAAAAAAATCTACAAAAAGTTCTACAAAATACCAGGCTATCAGAACAGATACCAGAGGTCCCTTTCATTATTTGATGTTATGCTGTAGCCGTTGTTGGATGGACAGTGATTTGGAAATAGTGGAATGGTATCCCTGGACTTTCAATTATAGCCCGGGATCTAGCAGATATTTGTAACACATCTCGAGTACAAAAAGATTATAGATTAGATAAGCAGACAGCCTGACAGGAGCCCCTGAAACGTGATTCTTAAGTGCTGAAAATGCCTAGATATTTAGATCTTCATTTATGCCCATTAATTTCCAATTTACATTCGTATTTGAAAGATACTACTGACTTTTATACGCATGATTGAAGATCTTGAAGATCTTCATCCCAGATTATTCTAGAAACTTCAGATGTGAGTGCTTTGTATCCCTTACGTCCCTAGAGGATAATGACTACTAACCTGACGATCACCGCAAAAAAGGAGGTAGCGTTATTTATCTTGTTAGATCTAGGAGCAATTTCCCCGTCCGCTCCCTGATTTTTGAAAAGTGGCAAAAAAATGGCATTTAGGGATTTAAGGGATATACAAACATCCCTCAAGATGAAGCCTTAAAAAGGCAATGGATATTAGAACCACAAAATTGTCACCTACATACAGGTCATCGTATTCGCCTTCTTGAGTTGGTTCTAATTTTGTTTTTAATGGCTCTCATTTCAGACAAATTAGGGGGTAAGTACGGGGTCCCCGGCGGCTCCTTCGATGGCGAACCTGCTCATGGGAGACCTTGAGAAACGTGCATGATTCTGCTCCATTCCGTCCTTTGTGTTAGAGAAATTTATTGACGATATCGTTTTTAATTGGGACGGATCTGAGAAACGTGCATGATTCTGCTCCATTCCGTCCTTTGTGTTAGAGAAATTTATTGACGATATCGTTTTTAATTGGGACGGATCTGAGCTGACTCTCTCCAACTTCAAGGATCACATGAACAGTTTCCACCACACAATTAATTTCACGTTTGAAATATCACAAGATAAGGTGTATTTTCCCCGGGGGCCATTTGTATTCAAAGGTGCATATGATGCGTGAACATGAACTTTCAAAATGCACCCTAATCAAGAATTTCCACCGACTAAAAAGCACACCCTAAACAAGTATTTTGTCCGTTTTTGCTACCCTAAACAAGTAAGCAATGCAATTGTTTCGTTAATATACCATTTATTAACTTGAATTGCTTTACTTCCGAATTACAGTATTTTTTATGATTTTGATCTCTGCTTAGTGTGGGTATTACAAACCCTTTACACGTACATCAGAATTTCAAGGTGAAGAAAAACATACCCTATTTCCATTTTTTGCTGTTTTTGACACCTTGATCACTTTACTCGCGTACATCGCCTGTTGTGAAAAAGGACCCTTTTACGCGTTTTCTTGTTCATATCCACCTTTGAATAGGGAATCATTTTGGATTCTTATACTTCAGACGCTAACACCTACATTAATGTGGATGTATAAATGCCACGTCTTTTACCATTATTCTGTTTTGTAAATTCGTTTTGCAATGATAGTTCCTTTTATAGACCGTTCTTGTTAGTAGGACCACTGCATCATATCATATCATATCGAGACTTTATTTTCATTCATCATACACAATACACAAGTTAAGAAACAAACAGATGAATGTGGACATTTTCGAAGGACCTAATGGTCCGTAAAGGAAAATTACCATAAATACCAAAGTTACTATAACCTACACAGAAAAACAACTAAATAAAATATTAAACAAAGACAATCTAAAATAACAACAAACGGTCTAAAAAAAACTAGCACAGATTGTGCCTGAAGACTCTGTTGAGGTGTCAAAATCATAAGTAGTGCATTAGATAGTTGTTTTTGATCTGTGCCCTGAAGTGATTGACTGATAGAGATTTTTTGACTTTCTTATCCAGTAAGTTCCAATGGAGTGGATCTGAAGTTCCAATTGTTTTGAATGCAAACTGTGTTTTGACTTTCGGTATTTTAAAATTGTCAGTGTTTCTAGTACTGTAATTATGCAAATTACCCTGTCTAATGAAATAATACTTCTGGGAGTTGGAAAGTAAAATATTTATACATGAATGTAACACGTTCCAATTTATAAATATCATATACATTTAGAACATTAAAACGTTTAAACAATGGAGCTGAATAACTTCAATAGTCACTTTTTTTAAACAATTCTTAATGCCTTTTTTGCAGTTTAAACATCTTATCAAGATTAACTTTGTTAGTACTACCCCAAGCAAGAATGCCATAATTTACGTACGGAAGAATCAATGTGCAATATAATGTGAAGAGTACATGTTCTGGAACAAAATGTTTGATCTTGTTAAATATTTCTATTCCTTTTGAAATGTATTTAGATATATTATCAATATGATTTTTCCATGTTAGATTCTCGTCAATTTCTACTCCGAGGAATTTTGTATTTTGTACCCTAACAAGATTAGTGTTATTTAATACAATTGTTTTGTCCTTACATTTATCACTGACGCATGATGTTTTTAGACGTTCCGAGAATCATATAATTCGTCTTGGAAGCATTGACAGATTAGCCTTAAACCAGTTGCTTACTTCTTCGAGTTCTTTGTTTATGAGTTCGAACTTATTTGCGATGTCTTTGTGTGAGTACGTTATAGTCGTATCATCAGCAAACATGACGAACTGTATGATTTTCGAAACATTTACAATATCATTGACATAGAGTATAAATAACAGAGGACCTAAAATAGATCCTTGAAGAACGCAACAGACGATATTTTTTTAATTTGACTTACAAGAGTTAAAATAAACGTATTGTTTCCTATTAACTAGATAGCTCTTGAACCATTCGATAACAATACCTCTAAAACCGTAGATTTCTAATTTATGCAATAATATACTGTGATCGATGGTGTCAAATGCTTTTGACAAGTCGAGAAAAATACCAATGGTGGTTTGATTATTTTCAATCGATTTACTTATTTTGTCTACTAGATCCAAGATTGCCATAAAAGTTGAGTGGTTAGACCTGAAACCAAATTGTTTACAATTCAAAACATTAAATTTATTCATGCATGTAACAAACAAACACACCTATTAATACTAACCTCTCAAGAATTTTTGAGAAGCATGGTAAAACTGATACTGGTCGATAGTTAAAAAAGTTTTTGGGTCTTCTTTCTTAAAAATTGGTATAACTCTTGCTATTTTTAATTCGTCTGGTAGCACTCCCGTGGATATTGATTGATGAAAGATCATAGCTAATGGAAATGAAATTTAATTTTGAACCCTTTTAACAATGTAGTTACCAATATTATCGTGTCCAGCACTTTTATTTTGATCAAGTTTACTTATAATTTTCATTATTTCATTGATCGGTTTCATTTATAAGTTACTTGCATATGGTTAACTTAAGTAATCCAAATATTTCTTACAGAGGAACTAATAGTTGATGTCAATCGCGGACGAACATTGACCAAAAAAAATCACCGAATTGATCAGAGATTTTGCAAGTATCCGACACAATTTCACCATGACTATTCTTGAATTTATCCTGAACATGTTCTTCTTGGTTCGGCCAATTATATTATTTATTGTTTTCCATATCTTTCGCATATTGTGTTTTACTAATTTAAATCTACGGTCATAATAATTTCTTTTTGACCTACGAATCAAGCCGTTGAGTTTGTTCCTATAATGCTTAAATGATTTCATGCGTTTATCACATCGATTTCGTAAATACTTCTTATACAACTTGTTCTTAACATTAATACTTTTCAACAGGCCCCTTGTTATCCATGGTAATTGGGGTTCTCTTTTTTTTTTTTATTGCCCTTACATTTTATTAACGGTATACATTCATTATATGTATCATTAAATATATTCACAAATCTAGTATAATCTGCATTGACATCTTGGTTATCCAACTCTTCTTATTTTCAAAGCGATCGATACTATCAATTTTGTTTTCTTTTGAAATAACAATTGTCATTTTGGACGGATTTTTTGTTGAATGTGTGGTTAGTTATCAGAACTGTTGGTAAGTGATCACTTATATCTGTTACTAGAATGAGTACTGACTTATAGTACATATATTGTCAATAATTGTGGCGCTATGATATGTGATTCTAGTCGGTTTGTAAATTGAAGGCATGAATGAGTGAGAATAAACAAAGTTCAAGAATTCGTGAGTTGGTCTATGACAATGGTCTTTCAAAAGATCTCCATTTTATAACATATTTTGTTTTCACGATCAATTTGATCAATCACAGGAGTGATATCAGGTTTGAAATCGTCAATTGATGTGTGTGATCTATACATAACTCCCACGATGTTTTTGGCATTTTCTCTCTCAATTCCAATGAAACACGATTCAAAATTTGTATTTGCGATACAAAATTCCTTCCTTAATTTGTACTTAAGCAAGTTTGAGATATAAAGACAGACCCCGCCTGTTTCTTTCTGTATTCTATTAGTGTATTCGATACTGTAACCACTCAAGTAGTAATATTCTGAAGGTGCCCCCCTTAAATGAGTTTCGGACAATCCAATTATTGTGAATTCTTTATGTAAGGATTTTAAGCATTCTTTGAATTTTTCAATTTTTTTATTTATACTACGAATATTCAATATCGAAAAATCATTGTTTTCATCATGGGTATGTTTTTTTTTCAAAAATCATCTCGTCATGTGAGTGCAACAAAGTCGTATCTGCATATTTGTCATTTTGCAGTAAACGCTGTTTTGTGTCAAAAGTTCTTTAGTTTTTTATTGTTTTTTAATGTTTTCTTTTTTTCATTAAAATGTTTCTAGATTGATTTGAGACTGACACCATAGCTTAAAGTTTGTGTTTTTACCTATATTTGCAAAATCAAGCAAGAACTCAATTTTACCCAAAATGTCAGTTACGACTTTGTTGCACTCACGGTACATGCGGGGATTAAATCTGTTTCTAAAAAAGTCTCCCTCTTTGTTTTGACTTTGAAATCGTAGTGGATTGAATGCCATTTGGTCATATATTTAAAAAAAATCAATACTTGATACATCAATACTATTATCCTTATCGTTACTTTCATACATTGGAAGAATATCATTCTGATCATCATTACTTTCACATTTATCTCTATCATTGTAGTCTAATCATCATTACTTTCACATTTATATGTATGTGAATTGGTTTAGTGTTTTAATTGTCCATATCCACCATGTTTTATGTTCAATCTGCCGGTGTAAAAGGAGATATGGTCAGGCGCAGGCAGGAACCACAGTCCGGGCTCCATAAACGACAATGGAATAAATAGACTACGGGACGTAGACCAAATAACAAGCTGCATAACAAATTCCGTAGTCCCTTCAAAGGGATAAGACAAAACCCGGTGTAACTTGATGACATAACCGTCTGTTGCCCCAAATAAAACGTGCACGTTTTCTTAAAAATGAATAAAATGTCACATCAATTTCTCTTTCATAATATCAGTGACCAATGGATATGTATAGACTTCAGCAAACCATTAAAGTAATATTAGCACATTTTTTTTGAAGAGCGCCCCCAATTTTTCAAAAAAATTGAGATTTTTACACGGTAAAAACACATCGGTAACTGGCTAGTAAACTATACCTGTGAATGGTTAAGCTCGAAAATGTCTGTGTGTCACAACGAAGGAATTTTGTAATTAGAATAATTATTATCGGGGATCCCAATAATAATTCAACGGCTGCTGGAAACGGCCTTCCAATGTGAAATAGCCGGGAAATAGCGCCATGTACGTGTCTACGCTCATCCATTAGTTGTTTTATTGGTTCCGGCAAGTCAAGTTAGAGGTTATCTTCTTGAGGTGGCACTATTTCATCATGGACGGACATAAACGTAGCATTTCCAGCTCTGCCGTTAAGTCCAATCTGGGATCCCAATTCTAATTACAAAATCGCTTATTTTATGATAAAAATACGCATTTTCTTTTCTTAGCATTCTCGATTCGCCAGGTATAGTTTCCTAGAAATTACCAACGTCAATGTGCCAAAATATCAACTTTTGAAAATGGGGGGCGCTTTCAAAAAAGTTCCTTATTGCTTTAACTCCAGATATTAGCCCGGTATCGGAGCCCATTGGTTATGCCATGTGTTTATGACCTCACGATTCGGTTGAGGTAACAAAAACCCTCCTCTTCACATAACTAACCACTTTACATTATATATGGTCGTTTAACCCTAAGTTTTTCTTCTGAAAGCGCGAATTGAATCCAATGAAGTTAAGCAATAAGTTTACGGATGTTTAATTTTCTGCACAAAGTTGTTTATTTCAAGGCTTGCCCAGCACATTCTGCCATTCTTCCTTTCGAATAAATGATGAAAAACATGACAAAGTTAATTGAACACGCACTATAGAAGCTCAAGAATTATTTTATTTGCTAATGAGGATAAGTATTTTGCGCTACGGTCATTACAAAAAGAACTTCGGAATCGGAGAGGGTGGTAACACCTGGTCTTTTCAACCGCGATGACAATATAACAATGGTCCCTGCACTCCCGATGAAAAGGAATCTGAAGTGTTTTTCTACACCGCACACCCGGCCGGTAATTGAATAGCTTTAGCTCAGGGTTTGCTGCAGTCTATGCGTATCTATTGGTCACTGATTTGGGGGAACAATTGAGTGATATTTTTTCATTTGTCACGAAATGTGTCTTATTTGTGGCAACAGCGGTATAATGATTTTAATATTTAATTATGATTTGCACTCATTGTTTCCCCCAAGCCCCTCGATGGGGACAACAAACAATAGCATAGAAGGACATGCCCCATAGTCTAAAAGCGTGAAACTAAATGTTGCGTGAAGAGTCAACAATTGAGTGCCCTATATAGTCCGCCGGACTATGATCTCCTGGCCACACATGTGTCATAAAATACAGTGTGCGTCAAAAAAACCCTACATTCAGATACCAAAATAATAACATAGTTAAGAAATTGCTTTTGTCCTCAATGTTTGCTATGGTTATAAGAAAGAATAACAGGCTTTTCAGAAAACGTTTATTTTTGGTGGTCATGTGGACTTTGGAGGAAAAGTTACGCCTATTTTTGCTGAGAACCGTTAACATCCTGTTGGCCGATTTGAGCAAACAAAGATGCATCGTTTGTATAGAGTAACATGGTCTTCATCGGTGATTTGATTACGAAACATTTAACACAAATTATTGTTAATCAATAGAAGGGGGGAAGAGTAATTGAATGATTATAAAAAATAATTCCCAGAGATTCAAAAGAACTGCTAAGTCAAAAATGTTCAATTTTCCCAATAAGAGATACAAGATAGCTGGTGCACGACAGAAGTTTATTTTGGTTCATCAAGATTCATGGTTTTAACCTACACAAACTTTGGAGCAAAAGTGAAACCATGCATAGAAAGTTTTGTATTCCGCTTGAAAATCAGCAGTGCGATATTTAATTTTAATTTTAATTCCGATTTATTTACAGAAAATTGTCGCTTTAAGTCTTCCTGTAAAGCAATTTAATGACGCGAGTATACTGTATTGGTGCAAAATAATACGACCTTAGGCTGTACAAACAAAAATCTCTGTTCATGAACTGAACATTGAGATGGAGGATTTTTCAATACTGACTCTTATTATTGAACACTGTAATTTAAATTTTGAGATATTTTACTTATAATTTATGTTACACAATATAATCATTTATTCAAACTGATATGTTTTTGTCGAGAAAGAAATCGATACCATCTGAATTGCATGTGTGAATTATCTTTGCTAGACTGTGTTATGGTCTACGTCGGTGTCAGTCTCAATGCGTACATTGTATGGAAAATCGGCCAACTAATTTTTAATACGGTCTCCCGCAAATTGACATAGTTTCTGAACCCAAAGTCCTGAAAGACAAACAAATAAAAAATCTTCTGATAGCCTGTTTATCTCTGTAAACAACCAAAGCAAACATTGACGCAAAAATAACGTTTAACCTTTGGAAGAAAAAATCTTTCCTGAATGTAGGGTTTTATTGACTCACACTGTACAGTGTCCGTGTGACTAAGTGTCCTACCCCCCATCTAGCCATTGTGTTCTCTATTGGTGCTGTAGCAAATGTCAAAAATTTTTTTTTTTTGGTTCCAACACTGGTTCCCAAATGCCTCGTCTACAAGGTCCAATCTATTCCGTACATGTTGACATGGTAGCTAGGACACTCTCTCATGTGAAAAAATCAGTTCTTTTACAACACCGGTGTCATATAATCTATTGTCGTGTGACTGGTGTCCTACCACCATCGTTATTGTGTTTCTCCATTGTGGGCTGTACGCAATCATTTTTTTTCAGTTTTCACTACTATACCCACACAAATGGTCTCGTCTATGGCAAGCCATAAAGGCCATAACGATTGCTGCAAACAACGCGTGCGAGAAAGTAGCAACGCGTGCGACATTTCTGCAACGCGTTGCGACATTTCGGCACGCGTTGCGACATTTCATTTCACAACGCGTTGCCGGGTGTCGGCCACTCAAAATCATGAATTTCGGCACGCTATTTAAAAAAATAGACCCACAACCAGCGTTGCTAGATACTTTTGCAACGCGTTGCAAACCTCACAAACGCGTTGCGAGCTTTCACACACGCGTTGCAAGCTTCGCACCGCGTTGCTAGGTTAACAAGCCATAAGGGAATACGTATTGCCGCAACGCGTGTGAGAAGTCACAACGGGTTGCGACAAATTTCGGCAACGCGTTGCGCATTTCAGCAACGCGTTGCGCATTTCAGCAACGCGTTGCGTGTCGGCCAATCAAAATCATGAATCTTGTGACGTATTTCAAAAATATAATCTCCAAACAACGCGGTTGGCGACCTTCAACAACGCGTTTGCAAACAAACCTTCACAACGCGTGCGGCAATACGTTATGACCCTATTGCCTTCACAAGCGCTTTGTGACGTTTTGCAACGCGTTGTGAAGCTTCGCAACGCGTTGTGATGGCTTGCAAAGCGTTGTGTGAAAGCCATAAGGGTCATAAACGTATTGCCGCAACGGTTGTGGATCTATATTTTGAAATACGTCCAGAAATTCATGATTTGGATTGGCCGAGCCGCAACGCCGTTGCCCGAAATGTCTCAAACGCGTTGCTTACTTTCTCACAACCACGCGTTGTTGGCATACGTTATGACCCTTATGGCTTGTGGACCCTTCGCAACGCGTTGTAAAGCTCACAACGCGGTGTGAATCTCGCAACGCGTTGTGAATGCTTGCAACGCGATGTGAAGTTTCCAACGCGTTGCTGATATACTTTGCAACGCGTTGGGGTCTATTTTTTTAAATCCGTCACAGAAATTCATCGATTTTGATTGGCCGACAACCGCAACGCGTTGCGAAATGTCGCAACGCGTTGCCGAAATGTCGCAACGCGTTGCTACTTTTCTCCCAACGCGTTGCGGCAATACGTAATGGCTTTTTTAGGCTTGCATACTTCTCTTAACTAGGTTCCCCTGTTTATTCCGTACATGTTGCTATGGTAGGTAGGACACTCTCTCCCGGGGGACACTCAGCACACACATAGTCCTTTTTGGTCTTTTAAGTCTTATTATCTCTAATAAGTCTATATTGATATTCTAATAATTAGGATGCCTTGCAACATTTTATATTACTTTCAATTCACACTAATTGTAATTTTTATTTTATTATGTAATATCATAAACGATATTTCTCATTTTCCCTCCAAGCTGGTTCTAGCGAATGTTAAATTATAAAATCCTTACGGCAATTTAAAAAAATTTTCAGAATTTACGGTGTGGATACAAAGACTATAATTGTAGTATTAACTCATAAATTTTGATTTGTTTTAAATAATAGTAATAATACAAGATTACAAACTTGCAACTCATAAAATATGAGTATATTAAGTATCGAAACATCGATGTGTATGAATGTGTATCGCAAGATTAATGTCACAACAAAGTGAAATATACATTGAGATAGCTTCTCTCCAGAAAGATATAATATACAACAGGGCGTTCCCAGAAAAAAAATCCCGGAACAAAGTGCTAATTTGCCTATCTTAATGCTGTAATGTCTATAATAATTATGGCTCATTGAAACACACCGTTATTTGTGAAATGGAATGTCAACTCACCTGTGACATTGAAACTATTTGTATTGTATGGAATGCTTTATAATTTTGCTTATCTGGCAAACATTGGGAAGAATTATAGCCCGGATTAACTTTATCATTGAATTTACTAGAGGGATTAGGCCATTCAATGGTAAAACGCATTCACCTTCAAACATTAATTATCACACATTGTGAGTACTACAACTCAGTCAGCAAAGAGTGTACGTTGTGACAAAATTCCATGAAACAAAGAGTCTACAAGCTCCTCAGATGCTTTTAGGGAAGCTTTTTTTCCCAACAAGAACCGCCCATCTAAGCGGGCCATCTGGGCATGTGTGAAGAACTGACCGATTATATGGCACGAAGCCTTAATCTGAACTAGGGTCACTCGGGAGAAGACGCACAATGAGAACCGACAACAACATTGAATGCAGTTTCATCACAATCGATTCACTTGAACATCCAACTAAAACCACTGCAAGAAGAAATGGACTTGGAAACTCTCTTGTTTCATCCATTCAACAGGCTAGAACTTCCTTCCTGGCAGAATGCGCATTTTCGCCATCACTTCAGCACTATGACGTCAAAGAATGCAACTTTTTGCCGAGTGGCTATTGGATCGATATCAGAGAGACGCGAGAATTTCTGAGATTTTCAACGTTGGCGGCCGCCTCAGTCTTTTTTTTTAAAGCGAGGTACAACCACAACGTCCATGAGGATGCAACCAGTTGGGAACACTCCAAAAGTTTTTAACTTTGAGACAAAAATGGAGTCCAGAGAAACTTACAGTCTGGATACCTCTGTGTGTCAATAGAGTGCCATTTATCAAAGTAACCACTGTGTTCAATGAGGCATGAGAAGAGGAATGGCATTAAGGTGTCATTTGAAAGCTTACTGTTTCAACTTATGTAATAGATAAAGGAGATAAGCACACCGCTATGAAAATAATGGTGTTATGGTATGTCCAGACCATTATCAAAACTCCATTATTGACACTGTTCATCTGCTACTGAGGATTTGTGTTGAGATCAAGAGTCTCATATTCCATGGCCATGTGGTCAGTGATATAAATACCCTACTTGCACTGGTCCTGGTGATGGTGGCCTATGCTTGCACTCAATGAGACTAGTCCTCACAAGCTTTGACTGTAACAGTTTTTCTGAGTGGTTGGG
This sequence comes from Ophioderma brevispina, assembly GCA_023653785.1. NCBI lineage: Eukaryota > Metazoa > Echinodermata > Ophiuroidea > Amphilepidida > Ophiodermatidae > Ophioderma > Ophioderma brevispina. The sequence goes on from JAMKCH010086096.1 coordinate 13,931, forward strand.
TAGTTATTTGCACAATTTTGCTTGACATATTCCACTGTTAGAATGATTATTATATTACTAATTTATAACCCAAATAGTACTTCCCATGTTATAATTTACAATTGTGCTACACAAGTACATTGTTGTATGTATATTTAACACTGATAGCATAGAACTAATTCAGTAAGCAGGCTAATATTTCATGTGTGGTGGTAAATAGGCACAACTTTTGTACAACAATAGTAAAACTAGCAATGTATGACAGGTATTACTACAATAGTGATATGGTCTTAATTGCACTAGTCTTGCATTGGACAGAAATGTTGCATTTAATAAAAAAATTCCTTTAAAAAGGAAAAGGTGATCACCCCAAAGGAGATGCGTCTTTGTTTGGTGTTCTATGTGATGGGAATACTTATGTAAGAAAGAAACGGTAGACACACGATAGATTGAAGTTGTTGAAGTTTTATTGCAAGTTTGCTAGTACACAAGTCAATTTTAAATAAGTATACTATTGATTCGTGAATGACTGTCTTGTTTTTCACAATAAGTCTAAGGTTGCTCATTATGATTAATGCCGCATAGTATTCATGTAATACCTGGGATGCTGTGTACATGTAGCTGTGACCGATGTAACCATTTCAAACTAAATTGTGTTACAAAACTCTATTTATTGTTTCATTCTCGCTAATTGTGCATGCAGAAGATTTGTTCCTTTAAGGACTCGTCTTGTTCAACTACTATACCCAAATGGTTCTCGTCTATAGGTCACGGTTTATTCCGTACAGGGCCGTAGCCAGGGGGGGTGCGGGGGGCGACGCCCCCCCCAAACTGACAAAGGTCCGCTTTATGATGTTGAAAGGTACCGCTTTGTCATTTTGAAGGTCCGCTTTGTGGCGTGAAAGTTTGTCGCTTTTCCTTTCCTAATTCGAGTTGTAAGCGTTTTCGCTGCATGGTAATCACTGAATGAATAAGCGTTGCTAATTGCAATTAATGTTTTGTTATTGTATTGTTTTTGCAACGCTGTGACGATGTTATGATACTACCCCGCCAAATCCCCCCCACCCACACCCCCCCCCCCTCCCCCCCCCCCCCACCCCCGTCTCAAATTTGGAGACGACGGTGAAAATTTTGGGTCAACCGGCGAGCGCAACGCACGCCGACAAAAATTGGTTTGTTGGTACGCAAAAGGGTCCACTTTTGGCAAATCCGCACCCCCCCCACTTAAATTCCCTGGCTACGGGCCTGATTCCGTACATGTAGCTATGGTAAGGTAGGACACTCTCTCCCCGGGGACCATACGCACACTAATAGTCCTTTTTGTTTTTGGTCTTTAAGGTCTACTAGTTTATCTCTAATAATTATGAGGAATGCCTTGACACATTTTTATTACTTTTCAATTCAAACTAAAAAGTTTTTTAATTTTTTATGTTATCATAACGTATAGTCTGCTCTTTTATATACCAGAGCTGGTTCGAGGGAATGTTAAATTATAAAGCCTTGTACTGCAATTGTAATTTTCATCAGAATTTTACAAAGGATTGGATACAAGACTATAATGTGATATTAACATAACTCATAAATTTTAATTTTTGTTTAATATATAATTAAAGGCTTACAAACTTGTAACTCTAAATATGAGTAATTAAGTATGATACATGATGTGTATGAATGTGTATCGCCGATAGATGGTACAACAAAGTGAATATACATTAGTAAATCTCCAGAAGATGTAAATATACATGGCGTCCCAGAAAAAATCCCAGGAACCAAAGTGCTATTTCCTAATCTTAATGCTGTATGTCTATAATAATTGTAATGACGCCATAACCATTTCTCCAGCAATGCCTCATTGAACACCGTTCGTTTGAAAATGGCATGTCAAAAATCATCTGTGACATTGAAACTGTTTGTATGGTATGCTGCGTATAATGTTCTTATCTGGCAAAACAGGTGGAAAAGATTATAGCCCGATTAACTTTTATCATTGAATTTACTAGAGGGATTAGGCCATTCAATGGTAAAACGCATGCACACTTCAAACATTTAAGTAAGGGCAACATGGTGAGACTTACAACTCAGCAAAGAGTGTACTTTGTGACAAAATTCCATGAAACAAAAGCCTACAAGCTCTCAAGATGCTTTTTCAGGAGGGAAGCTTTTTTCCCAACAAGAATCCGCCATCTAAGCGGGCCACATATGGCATGTTTTTGAAGAAATACCGATATCATGGCACTAGCCTTCATCTGAACAGGGGTCACCCAGGGAGAAGACGCACAATGAGAACCGACAACAACATTGAATCAGTTTCACATCACATCGATTACAAGCTTGAACATCCAACTAAAACCACTGCAAGAAGAAATTGACTTGGACTCCTCTTGTTCACTCCTTCAACAGGATAGAACTCCTTCAGGCAGAATGCCGCCAACGCCATCAACTCACACGATACGGCGAAGAAGGCACACTTTTGCCGAGTGGCTATGATCGATGTCAGAGAGGCGCGAGATGTTTCTGGAGCATTTCACGATTGGCGCCGCAACAGTGAGTTTTTTTAAAGCGAGGTTAACAACCACAACATCATTGAATATGCACCAGTTGGGAACACTCCAAAGTTTTAACTTGAGACAAAACATGAGTCCAGAGAAACTTACAGTCTGGATACATCTGTGTGGTGATAGAGTGCCATTTCAAATCAATCAGCCGTT
>JAMKCH010086097.1:0-11594 GCA_023653785.1 Ophioderma brevispina
TCCCACCTGCTTGCACAAGGGACACGACTTTGTAGGTCTGTTAGGCTTGACTCTCGCTTGTGTGAGGCTTTTTGCGGCACTCTTGCGGGGGAATTGTGGGCGTGGTGGGATGGTGCGCATAGCTCGAGCATCTTCAGAGGTGTGAAGCTCCTCTAGTAGTGAGTCGAGGGCCTGGGATATTTCTGGTTTGATGGAAGCAAGCATGCGTGACCGAAGTTCAGTACCGTAGCGTTGCTTGACGAGGCGTGGAAGGTCGCTATGGATCAGACGAAGCCATGTCAGGACGACAAAGTTCTCGAGTGAGGGGGTAAGCTCTACGTCTTCGGTAATGGCTTGACCTTGATGAGTGATTCCACCACCCTGGCAGAGGAGATTATCTTCAACAAATGCCATGATGCGCTGATAAAGATCCTCAGGGCGTTCATCAGCATTGAGGCGTATTGCTGCAAAATGAAGGAAATGACCTCCGGTGGACTGGAATCCATAATGCAGCCAAATTGATTGCCAAATGTCATTGATGCAAGTGCAGTTTTTCACAATGGTATTGCGAGATATAACTGGGCAATAGTTGGCGATTTGGCCTAGCATTAACTCAAGCATAGCAACTTTCTGTTGGGCAGTAAGGCGCTTTGCCTTGGGGACCTGATCACCATCATTTGTGAATCCACGCAGGGGGGATGCTTTGGTCTTTTTCTCCCACTTGGCATCGTCAACAAGGAAGGAAGCAAAGTTAGGATCAAGGGACAAAGTGTACTGAATGTTATGCTTCCAGCTTTCAAATGAGTTCACAGTCTCATTTTTGCTAAGAGACCACTGTTTTGGCGCACGGTGTGTGGTTGCCATTTCTATTGACATACAATTTCCACTCTTGCAAGAATGCTATAAGTCAGTGTATAACACACAGCTACAGTATCAGCTGGCTGGTCGATCACCTGCTTGTGAAATCCAAAAACAAAGAGTTACAGTTGGCTTTTGAAATCACTGGTATTCCCATAGATTTCTGCTTTACTTCAGCTGAGATGCGTGGAAATGAATCCCGACGCCGCCGCCACGCCACAAAGGGAGTTGGAAGTACTCCAAGTCACTGGATAACGACCAAACACTAACTTATTTACAAGAGGATAACACGTTACTGTATCAACGGTGAAACTGGCAATGATGAATGAACCAGAGCTAAACATAGCCCGTCACCCAACAGGGATGGGCAATAACACAAACTGGCGCTGTCGTCTTGAACTGCTGCACAATGTTATCTTCAAAACTGGTCCAAAAAAGGAGATTACAAATATTTACTGAAGAAGATTCACCACGGATTTGTTACCATTGAACATTTCAGCTGGGAGTTGCTATTTTAAAAATCTTGGTATGAAGATTTATCATCTTTGAACTGCAACACTTCTTTTAATTCTGGACAGAAATCACCACATCTCTGTGGACATAAGTATAATTTGTAATCATAAGGACATTCTTGCATGAGTATTGATTACTATTGCCATTAAAATAGTTTTGGACATTCCAAATTCTTGAACCAATCTTTTTAATCAATCCAAATAAAAGAATTTCTGTTATTATATAAAATTCAGATCATTTGTGCACAAGGCTCATTTGTTCGTGTTTAAAGGGTATTTCTGACCGTAGCATCTACAAGATGTCATAACAGATATTGGGGCTCTTTATAACTAGGATTTGAATTGAGCTGCTAATATTGTAAACATTGTGCACATTTTGGGATACAATTTTTTTTTGTGTGTACTAAAATAGTCTGGTTCAAGTTATACATTGAAAAAAAACTTTAAATAGTAAAGTAAATAATTGATCAACCATAATATTTTCCCTCTGTTATGGCAAATTTGTACACATTTCACATGGGGGGGGGGGGGAATTAAAGGGGGATGGCCCGATTTAAGTCTATAAGTTTTTCATCTTGATAGAATGGCCGTCACCCCAAAACCCCATCTGTAAAGTTTTAGGCCAGTATTTCAATCCGTTTTGATATGAGAGCTAAAAACGTGATTTTGCAAGCCCCATGGAGTACTCTGTACAATTAATATTGGTTGACCACAATGGGGCAAGTTTTTGCTCATAACTTCCAAACCAAACATCCTCTGGCCCTAATATTTTACAGGGTAAACAAGAAAAATAGTAGCTTTCTTCAGATTTCAAAACTTTGACCAGTCCTGGTAAAATCTGGGGTTTTGGGGACGAGGCTATTGCTATCCCGGTTACCTTGGGACATTGTAAATGCTAAATTTACTCAAATACATGCATAATAAAGGCAATATAAATGATGAAAAAAACATGTAAGCATAATATCAATTATATATTTAATGATGCTCTTTTTAGTGCAAAATAAGCTTTAAAACTTTTTATAAGTATTTCATTATTAAAATTTAAATTATACCACATTTCATTACAAAGTATTCTTCTGAATTGTGTTCATATTCTTCATTATTATAAAGACAATATTCTTAAACAGTTTTAAATATTTTTTGATGAAACTTAGTGGAAGTTAAGTACATTATGGTGTTCCTGTTAGTTACCTTAGTAAACTTGAGCTTGCTTCTGCAACTTTTGGAACCTTTTTGGGGTTCTTTAAAGTGGCTGATATATTTGGATTTGAAAAATATTGGTAATGTTTTATAGAAAAATACAGTTTCTAAAATGAACAAATTATTAAGGAATGAGCAGCGATTTGCTGATCCGAAACATCGAAAAAACAATCAAAATTTGTATTTTGGCATTATTGTTACTGGCATGTGCTAACATAACCTGCAAGTGATTGGCTTGAAATCCATGAATTAAAGACAAGGCAGTACTTTTTATCTGATTCTGTAATTTCTATATGTGCGTAACAAAGTTCGGACTTGGAGATAAAAAAGCCTTTCTGTGTGAATATTTATAAGCGTAATATTGTGCATCATGGCCTGTACAGTTTGACCTCAAACACAAATATCATTGCTCTTTGTTTATTCTGTAGGCCTACCTGTGCAAACCACAATCAGCAGTTTAGTGTAGATTTTGAGTCGTCATTGCAACTTCAACTTTTCAAATGAGGTCAATTTTACACTTTCAGCCTACCTTACAACTTCACCTCACATGACCTTTGACCTTGGTATGTGACCTTTGACCTCATCAACAAATGAGGGATTCCATGCTGCACCTATGACTCAAGTTTGGTTTAAATCCATCCAAGTATGCGGATATTACAGGCAATTGTTAACCCTTTTTCATAACAGACAACAACAACAGACAACAGAGGACAAAGTGATCAGGGCGTTCAATTTTTAGGGACACCTGATATGTGAAATATCTCATTGCACCTTTAAAGCCATGGTCAGTCATTTCCTTCAGGATGTAAACAAACAACTCCCTCAATTTGTGTCAAAGTTGAGTTTTGGGTATTATTGTATTAGAAATAGAAGTAGTAAAGTTACCTGCAGTTGGCAAAGCAGAGAATGCAGTTTTTAAATATGGGCGATTTTTTTCTTGCAAAAAATGTCAAGATCTATAATTTATGAGCTCACAAAATAGTAATAAATGAAATTCATGACAGTTTTAAGGTAACTTTAGTAATCTTTCATGTCTTTTTTGTTGAAAGCTATTTTTTTAAATTGATGCAACACTAGCAATTTAGAGACACAACAGGCATTTTGGAATAAAATCACTGATTGTGGCTCTAATTCTGCTGGACTAACACATACCCTTCCACACTGACCTAATGTTAGCTGCAAGGGGCCCAGGTACAGTGGTACTTGATTAGTGCAGGCAACAGACTTGGGAACCCCTTACTCTTTTCCAAACAGTCTGCAATGTTTTATGTGTTTTTTACAGGACCAAATGCTTTACAAGACTCTCCATATATTCTACACAATACAAGTGGCCCGTGGGAGAAATTATAATCCTGCATGATATGTGTGACAAGAAACTCACTCTTACCAAACTCAAATCAGAGTGTACTTAATCAGACCAATTTTTGTGACAATAAGATTCAATAACGATGACCAATGTGTCAAATGCAGCTACAATAGCTAGCTAAAAAAATGCAAGTATTTGTACAGAAATATGCATTACATGTAGCATTATCCACCTTCATACTCAATAGCAATTTGATGGAGTAGTGAGATGCCGTACAGAAAAGTATTTCATGGGCATTAAAGGTGCACCGAAAGAATTCACATAACATGTGTCCCTGATTTTTGCACTAATGTAAAGCTTTCTATAAATGTATCAAGCCAAGATTCATTTCTTTTGTACCAAAATTTTGAAATTACTAACTTACTAAATTCAGCCTATGTTTTATATTCAAATTAAGCAAATCAAAATTGCCTTTTGTTTTCACTTTCAAGGCATTTCTGTTACCAAATATAAGGTAAGAACTCTATTGGGCCCCGGGTCTTATTTATATGAAATCACTACATATGAAACAATATAAGGATACCCCAAATCTCTCGTTGCACCTTCAATGGACCTATTTTATGTCCTATTGCTAGCTGTAACATCATGTAATAACATCCAAAATACAATTTTCCAAAGTTACATCACAGTTCGTCCACCCCACATCTTTTAGAGAGCTCAATATTCTTGTTCATCTTTTTTGCATTATTGACATCTGTCAATTCTATAATATTAAGTACTTTTGACCAATTACCCAACACAGCTGTTTGAAAGTCTCAATTATGACAAAGCCAAAAATTAAAAAAAAAAACTTCGGCAACACACTTTTGACAACTTATTTAAATTATTTATTCCATGAACTTCATCCTGTGTAAATTTTACCAAATATGCTTTTTCTTAAAAATCTAGTTTTACACCTCTCTCTATAGACAATGGGCATATGGAGGGTGCTATAAGTTTGTGATCTTTGTAAGACTGTATGGCAAAATTCCTGCAATTGATTCTGATTTCTATAGAGGTAATAGCTCATGCATGTTCCTAATTAAATCAATTGTCAAAATTGTGTCGCCACTGCTTAAAATTGTTCTAAAATTAAGAGACAAATTTGCATGGGGTCAAACAGCTGTGAGCACAACTACTACTCAAAATAACAACAGGATGACTATGAAATTATCTCATCAGATACATACACAATTATTGTATGACTTGTTTCCTACACTAGAGTGTAGTCCTTTTGTAATTTGAGAGTTGATGTAATCTTTTTTTATTTAGGAAATAACAAATAATTACAATAAAGTGAGGCTCAATGGATGTTTAAGACAATGATTTCTGGCTCTGTAAGATCTTCTAATCTGCTACACTATGCAACATGATCTGTTTTTTTTTTTAATAATTGAGTGTATACAACCTTAACTTTTGTGAACTTGAATTAGGGAAACAATTATATATCATTAAAACAAAATCAGAACAAGCACATTTCTTAACATTATTCTAGTGCACAGTGAAGTAAATGTGGATATGTATCAATTACAGTCAAACTGAACATTTAACACCAGAAAACATAGTTTCTTAAAGGTGCAACGAGAGATTTCACATAACAGGTGTCCCTAAAAATGTGAAAATTCTGATTTTTGCACTATTGTAAAGCTTTCCATCATAAATATCCCCATCTGAAAGGATTAAGCTGAGAAATGTTTCTTTGGTACAAAAATAGTGAAATTTCTAATTTTGTATTGGAGCAAATACAAAATTCTGCCTTTGTTTTATAGTGAAATATAAGCAAATCAAAATCGCCTTCTTTCTCTCTCTTAAGACATTTCTGTAGCCAAATACAAGGTAAGAAATCTATTGAGTGTCTAATCTATATGAAATTACTATTATGACACAATATTTGGGTGCCTCAAAATCTCTCTCGTTGCATCTTTAAAGGAAGTGACCCTATTTAATTATAATTTTTTTATAAAGTTTTCATCTTGATCAAAAGACCTTAAAGTTTTAGTTAATTGCAAACTGTTTTGATGCGAGAGCTAAAAACTTGATTTTGTAAGTCCCTTAGGGTACTGTGTAAAATTAATATTGGTTGATTAAAATGGGGCAAATTTCACATAAATCATAAAAATGTTATTTAGCCCTAAGATTTCATAGGATAAATGAGAAAAATATTAGCTTCTTTAGACACCAACAATTTGACTACTTCCGGTAAAGTCCAGGGTTTTAGAGATGAGGCTATTTGAGATCGGTCCATGGACATTCGAAAAGGTACATTTTAGGCATGTGGGTTAATTTTTGGAACATAATTAGGTACAGGTAAGGCTTACATTAGCACCTATGATTGCAGTGTTGATGTAGGTACTTTCAGATACACATGTACCTAATATGTGCCACTGCCATAGACAAAAATTATACATATGCCTATAGTAAGTACACTTTAGGCACAAACTAGGTACATCTGCATATAGCAGGTACAAATTAGGTATAGCCTCCTGGTTTCATTATGTGCACTTATTGTATATAGTAAGTTGTTGCGTTGTTGAATAGTTTCCTAATTTTGATTCAGACAGATTCCCATAAGAAAATTATGGCGTATTAGAAATGAGGAACCAGTGTATTTAAACTTAGCTTTTTACTGATTTGTTGAATGCTGGTCTTTCTATCCAATAACATTGTAAATTTTTAAAAATATAATAAATAGATATACTTATGATAGAAGTTTGGACTATAAAACATGGACAGATTATTGATGTAGTATGCACCACCCAACAATCATGATGCACTAACTCACAAACTCTGTATAGTTTTGAAACATTTTCAAACCTGGCAAGGCCATATTTCACAATAAGATTAATCTTTTTTAATAAGAGTGATTCTTCTTAAGTTTTATAAGTTTGTAATGCTTCTTGAGAAGGATTGGTAAGAATTGGTAAGGTGAAATTAATAAAAGAGGACCCAGGTATAAAAAGAGACTGGGATTGAACTTCATACATCTCAAGGCAGGGGCGGATTTAGAGGGGGGCGCACCCGGCGCGCGCCCCCTCTATTTTTTGCAGAGCACAGGGCGCCAGACATTGAATAGAGTGCCCGGCGCACTGTAAATCTATAAAAATGCCATTTTATGCACAGCGCGCCCTAAGAATTGCGGTACAGGGCGTCGGGCGCCGTGTAGATCTAGCTTTGTAGGCGTCCAGTGATCTCAGCCACCCCCCATCTTCCGAATTTCGAACTGACCGGAAAATTTGGCGCCCCCTCTTTTGAGAAATCTTGGATCCGCCCGTCTCAAGGTATGGAAATTCTTTCAAATTTCAACTTAAATTTGCTTAAAACAAGTTAATAACCTTTGAAGAATAACTTTTCTTAAGTCCACTTAAGATTAAAGACACTATCAGTGATTTACCCGAAAGAGTCAAAATCTTTGAAATTTGCAGAAAATGCATAAAATTGAAGGATATGCCTGTATAATTTTCATAAGTTACTTTTTCCAAGTGAAGAATTGCCAGAAAAAGAAGAAAACGGCGGTCTTCAAAGATATGACTCTCCATTCAATTACGCATTGTAGTAAGTGTCCATTCGGACAGTAATGACTAAAATATCCGATTTTGTGCTTATTAGGTCGTTCTGCTCTTATCATTTGCAGGGTATGTTAGGGTACCCGTACTTGTTACTAGCATGTAAAAATCTGATTTTTGATGATTTTTTTTATTTTGCAAATCACTGATAGTGCCTTTAACATTAGCTTATGAAATACAGCATTGGTCTCTTAACACCTTTGATCAAATATATCACATCCTTTTGATATTTCAAACTGAGGCCATATTGTTAGTAATTCAACAACTCTCTCTATTTCTTTATTACATGAATGTGTGTATAATCAGTGATAAACCCAAAATTGATGTCTGCAGGAGATGTGTACTAGTGCCAGAACTGCCTCCGATGCATCTGCATAATCATGGTTGGGTGGTTACAGCTGCCTTCCCAAGATAAAAAATGTTTGTGTGCTGTTGTTAATTCCTGATCAACCACTCTGCAAAATGGTTGAATTTCTAATTGAACATCCAATATCATAAGAGAATGAAACATGAACGGTATTGATATTCTGCCTGCACAGGGTGGCTCAGGAAAAAAAGTTTCATCTTAGAAAAATGTTTATAAACATGGAATTCTGCCATATGGGTTTTCAAATACAGAATTTGTTTAAATTCAGTTGTACACACATCTCTCTAGAGATTCGAGTATAATAGGGAGCACTATAACCTTTAATGGCTTTTGTAGGCAAATATATCAAGCTCCCTGTGATACATTCTGATTTGGTGCAGGCAATTGCTGTTGCATGTCTCAATACCATATACTGTCAAAATTGTTATGTTCACTTAAATTTGTTACAAAAATAAAAAACAATTTGCATAGGATCAAATATATAGTTGTGTATCAAATTTTTGTTCTGAATCGAATCGTCCCAATCAATGTTCTTGTAATTAATCAGTTTGTGTGCTTACATCTATTACAGATAAACTATTTCCACAGTTTTGATTATGTGCACAAGTGCATCCGTTTTGGTTTAGAGCTTCATGATTCATATCACTTTCTGCATTAATGTCAATGTCAGATAAGGCAAATCCACTTGGAGGTTCTGGATCTCTTCTCCCTGCATGAAAGCTCACAGTGTTTCTAAGTTTTGTTATTGTGTGTTTTTGTTTCTTACCAATAGCAGCAATTACACAAGCTAGATATGACAGGCCAAAGACATACCAACATGCTACTGCTATGTCATATAACCATGCCAAGTTACGATTCCTTGGGTGATGTGAGTCTACAGAGGCTACAAAATCGCCAAAACCAATGGTGGATAACGTGATGAAAGAGTAGTAATGGGCCTCATCAAACGACCACTGCTCCATGATGTAGAACCATGAGGATGGCACTAACACTATCAGACCATAGCTTATGCAGAATACAAAAGTATAGAGGAGGCCTTTCCTCAAATGCCTGTGTTTGAAGCCAAGTTTGGCATGAAAGAAATTTTCTATCCTTCTTGCCATGCTATGAAAGAAATCAGAGTAGAAGCTGCCAGTTGTAGCTAGAAGCCAACCAGTAAAGGGAATTCCAAATAATGCATACAGTAGGCACACATTACGTCCCAGGTCTGTGGTAGGTACTGTTCTGCCATAACCTGCAATTAGAAAATAACAAATAAATAATGTGACATTTTTAATGATAAGAAATGCAGTCAGCTTTTTCAATCACACGAGGCAAGATTGTTTTTTCTCCTACTTCTACAAGCCATTTTATGAGATTTATTTCCTCTGTCATCCTGATTTTGGTTCTTCATTACTTTTTACCTGGAGCTGTCGACCAGGGAACAGGGAACACCTTTGTCAGTTAGATAAAAACAAAAGTTAGTTGGGTAGTCCTTTTGGTCACAAAATCATGAGTCATTTGTTTACATTGTATTCTTTTTTTTAATATGCCAAACACAACAAAAAGCAATGTGTAAGGAGAATACATTTGTGCATGCTCCCTTCACACACACCCTGGATATGCCTATGAGTTTCGAATGGAGCTTATGAAATTCAGGCAGTCTATACTCTGTAAATCTATACTCTGTAAATCTGATTATTCTTGTGGGTAGGGTATCAAGGCATTTGGAACCAAAGCCATGTGAGATATCATTGCCCATCCAGTTAAAATGTTAAACTGGAATTTTGCTAATGCTTAGCTAACCCAGCATTTTAAACTTCTTCCATCTGCAAAGTGTAACCTAACCTTAGTCCTTGGGGTAGGTCAGAGCATTAGAGAAAAGAGATTAAGCTCATGTTAGGGCCATGTGAAATTAAATGTGTATTTATATGCAGTCATGATTTCTCTCACTTCAGAAACAATTCTTACCTAGAAATTGGGCGGGGACATAAATTACAGATTGCAAGAAGGTACTACCTACCTGTTAATATCAAAGAATGCCAAGATGAATGCTATGGGTCAAACAATTTCTAACATGCTAATGGTAAAATGAGTGAATAGCATGCAATTTTGCAGATCAGATAGATTCAGGGAACTCCCCCCCCCCCCCAATAATCACATCATAACCAAGTGCAGATGGAATACCTATCACAGAAAGGATGTTACACCCAATAAATGACTTTTGCATTTCTCCCATCCTTATTACAGAACCAGGAGAGTCCCCCAGGGACAATGAATGATACAGTGGTAGAAGCGTCATGTGATAACCTACATGATGACCAAGTTTGGTTAGATTAGTTCAGTAGCATAGTGTGATAATTTACATGATGACATTCATGATGATCTTACTTCACTCTATGATAGACTTGGGCGGAGCACCCACAGCACTGAATAATTACATTATGACCAAGTTGGGTTGAAATAACTATTACAGGAAAGAATTGATGTCAAAGTGTTAACCTCATTTTGCCATTCCTCTGCCCTACAGATAGACATACAAACACTGTGATTTTGTAGGGCAGATTTTTCAAACAAATATGATACAGTTCACGTAATATAAGCAGTAAATACATAGCATAGGATTTTTTTTGGGGGGGGGGGTAATTACCATGATCTCAAGATAAAATATTTAAATGTTTTGGTGTAATGTACTAAAATATCCACAATACACAATCCTGCTACCCTATTTTTTTTGTAGATGCATTCAAACAGTGTTATTGAAAGGTGTGTATACCAATAGATGGATTAACAATACATTATACTAGATTACAAAATAAATTCTGAAACACACATACATGTACTTGCTTTTAGCTAAGAAGAGATACTATGCTTTAAATACCTTAGGTAGTATTTTGTATATTGTATATTAAAGAGACAGGACATTTCCACAAAGAAGCGCCCTCAAATTTTTTTGCATCCATTTTTTTTTGCATACTAGTATTTGGAATGCTTATCAGTGTATATAAGATCAAACCTGAAGTGAATAAGCTCGAATACGCTGTGTTTATGTAATAAGATGATTCTTGCGTACGAGGCAGCAGCTAAATGTGTTGTAAACATTGGAGCCAACTCACTGTTGATTGGTTGGGGTTTGAGATATCTGTATCCACCGGCGGACGAAAGGTAGGGCACTCATTGAGAATGTGATCCGCAGTCTGTGATGGAGAACCACATTGGCAGGCTGGCGATGGCCGCAGCCCCCATCGGTGCATATTGCTATTGAAGCGACCGACTCCTGTGCGAATCCGGTTTAAGGTGACCCATTCCTTGCGTGGGAGATTGCTGCCAGGTGGTAGTTCTGTCTTAGGTGTAATAGAGAGTTGATCTGGTCTTGGAATGTCTAGCCAGGCAGTTTTCCATGTCTGTAAGATGTTGAATGGGGAACTGCAGAGTTTAGCAGCGTGTCGGCAGAAAGGTCGGCGAGAGCGTAGTCTCTGTCTACCGAGTTGGTGTGATTCTTTGACAGTATTATGCAGCAGGTGCTTGTTGTCCAGCAGGGCCTTATTCACTAGTTTGTGCGAGTGGTGCTCCCTCCGAAGTGCTGCAGGTGCAATGCCTGAAAGCACTGGTAGAAATTCAGATGGAGTGGGGCAGAGGCAGCCAGTTATGGTTCTCAAGGTCTCGTTGAGTACCGTGTCCAGCTTCTTTGTGTGAGAGCTGTTGCACCATGCTGGGGCGGCATATTCAGCAGTGCTGTAGACCAGAGCCAAGGCAGTGGTGCGTAGGGTCGTTGGGCTGGCACCCCATGA
>JAMKCH010086105.1:0-11879 GCA_023653785.1 Ophioderma brevispina
TTCACAACGCGTTGTGAAGTTTACAACGTGTTGTGAAGCTCGCAACGCGTTGTGAAGGCTTGCAACGCGTTGTGAAGGCCATAAGGGTCATAACGTATTGCCGCAACGCGTTGTGGATCTATTTTTTGAAATACGTCACAGAAATGCATGATTTTGATTGGCCGACGCCGCAACGCGTTGCCAAAATGTCGCAACGCGTTGCTACTTTCTCACAACGCGTTGCGGCAATACGTTATGACCCTTATAGCTTGTGAACCTTCGCAACGCGTTGCGAAGGTCGCAACGCGTTGTGAAGGTCGCAACGCGTTGTGAAGGCTTGCAACGCGTTGTGAGTTTCCACAACGCATTGCTAGATACTTTGCAACGCGTTGTGGGTCTAATTTTTGAAATACGTCACAGAAATTCGTCATTCTAATTGGCCGACGCCGCAACGCGTTGCTACTTTCTTGCAACGCGTTGCTACTTTCTTGCAACGCGTTGCCGAAATGTCGCAACGCGTTGTGGCAATACGTTATGGCCTTTATGGCTTGCCATATCCGTCTGCGCCTCCTTCTCTTTACAGTCCATGCCGAGGAACTTGACAAAAGTTTCTATGGCACTCTTGGTGTGGGTTCGTTATATTTTCTGAGATAAGTTCTTTTCAATGTCCGTCAGAAACACGTCACGCTCCGAGAGAAGACGACATTTTGGTTTTGTAGACATAGATGTAAATCCCGGTTTTGTACGAAGAACCACACGAAATATAATTATCACATTCAAAACTTTTAACTGCGATTTGTTATCAATAGCTCGATTTATTTTGATAGTGACGCTTTCGATTGTCCAAAAATGAAACCATTATCTCATGAACATGTGTGAGGTGTCACATGACTCAAATAAGTGTAATCGTCCCGGAAATGGTTATGTAATAGAATATTATAGACAGAAATAAGGCCGTTGTTTCTGGATGCTCCAAGAAAACAGGTTCCTACATCACGCTAGAGTTTTGTTTGATGTCTTCTAACACATGTTCATCAAATCCGCACGCAATGGCTATATTGTCATTACAAAGTGTAATAATTATGATAGGGATAATTTGTAAGTGTATAAATATAAATTGTTTCGTTTAATTCTTGAAATTATATCCCGATGTCATCCACCACTTAAAAATCAACAGAAGTTATGAAAAATAAGTCTTTTTGCACACTCAGATGTAAAGCTATGGTAGATTAAGAGGACAAACCGCTTGGAGTTTTAATTATCTTTTTTAAACTATTATCTTACTTTTGCCTTCATATCGCTTTAGTTGTTGCGACACCGGTGTGAGCATATCAGGTTGTGCTATAATTGTAATGTCTAATTTTCTTTTTGATTTTACAGTATCATACCGTGTAAATTAAGCTGGTTTATTTTTAAACGCTTAAAGCAGTATTATCGGCTACAATGCCCGGGTAGCTTGTTAAAGTTTTAATGGGATGTAGGTAATGGCGATAGAAACATGCATATAGTAGGGTTACAAATAAGAATTCTATTCTCGAAGTTTGGGGAAGAAGGTTTGAAGATGTTTTTCTATAGTTTGAAGGGTACTGAATCAAAAATGTTGGGTTCAACATCTGGGAAATGCGGGGAACTTTGTAAAATAAGGAGTAAACTTAGTACAGGGGTAAATTTGAAATCAAGTAAAATTGTGTACACCATTGTATTTGCTTCGTTATAAGGATTAAAAAAGATGTGGGTTTCTAGGTTCCGACCTTTAGTTACATGGCTACAGCCCATATGCTAACTTTTTAAGTTAGTTTGAAGGACAGTGTATTGTTGTAAGTTCAAGACTTTATAACAAGTTACATAATATATCAATAAAATTGTTAATTTTACTGGGGTGTTTTCTTACATGTACCACTCTTATTAACGTAAACGCAGGCAACTATTTTGTCCTCATTCAATTTATGTAAATATGGGGAAGCCAGATGGCATTTCTTTTTTGTAAGTATTGACATCTTATGTAACCACGGATTCGGGTCAATCAAATCTTCGATGACCTTAGTTTAAAGACAATTTGTGTTGTATAATACGTATCACTTAATATATTTATAAAAGAGGCTTTAAACTCAGAAACTGGCAACCATACATTACAGTGTTATGCATCGTAATGCAAATGCCACGTGTTTTGTACAATGTGACTAAAATTCTAGCCATAATGAGTCACGCAGCCCCAGTTAAGTATTTTTCAAGTTTCAGGTGTGTTCTTCCTCTTACAAAGCAACAATTAAAAACTTATTTTCTCAAAAAATTAAAGTAAAAAATAAGCAAAGGAGATAATATCAATATTCTGGTTACCATATTGCCTTCCCTCTTGGAAGTTTTTTTGCGTAAAAAATCAGGACTTTTGAAACGAAAAAGAAACTTAAAAACATAACACTGGCCCCTTGAAACTTTGAAAATTTTCAACAAATCGCTTGAGTGAAATTTAGAATTGTTTTTTAGATAAGAAATGTTGACCATTCTGTCTTTAGTGATTTATTTCGGAGAACATAATAACCGATTATTTTTTAACTTCACTTTACGCCCCAAAACTATTTATCCGAAAAAGGAAATGGATTCTGATGAAAAGGAAAAACAAAACAATGACTTTCAACATGGATTGCAAAGGGACTTGACATCAATAAATTCTAGGTTACATATTTGTTCACAAACAGGTTTATAGCTGATCTTTGATCCGTTGTCAATAGTTTCAGTGGATGTAATTTTGCCAACGTTTTCTGCTTGAAATCACGTCACACACCGTCACGCCTAACTCCCAGGAGATTAAAAATCGTGGACCTTTACTTTTGCTCTGGATTGGAGAAAATCCCACACTGGCTATGTAGATTATTAGGGATAGGAACAATTCGCTTTTCAATTAAGATGTAAAATAAGCTATTTCTTGTTAATGTCGTCATCTTAACTGTAACACTTGAACACAGTTTTGTAACCGACCGTTTCGCATTTATTAAATTACATTGCCAGAGGGATGCATGACGTAATTGCACATGTAATCTTAAGTTTTTTCTCGAACTCGCGATACGCATGCGTACCAGTATGAACTAGAAGGGAAAAAAGATAACACATTTCGCAATGCATTGTGGTTGATGTGGACTGATCATTGGCAACATGCCTGATGTGGTCAAACTAACTGAGTTGGAAGTCGCTAAAATTATTCACATGATAACTGCTAAAGTATAGGACTATTTGCTTTGTTTTTTATTGTGCATGGAGCAACTGAAAACATGAATACGAACATATGTGATGCGATCTCGGAAAAGCCGCCACATGGTGGGAAATTTATATTTTGATTTTTTACTATCACTGCAGAGTTTGAAATATTAAGTTTCCATAACTGTTTACTTCTTTCTTCTTTGATTCATCAAAAGTTACGCCTTATACAATCTGACAAAAAATAAAGTACAACAGATTTTAAGCTATTTTCTTTATTTTTTCAAAACTGCCCTGTGTGACATGTGGCGGCTTTTCCCAGATCACATCACATATAGCTTTTAAAATTGATATTTTTAAAAATAAAATTGAGAAGTAAATTTATTTATTGCCGAAATCATAATATTTCATATGCTTAATTCACCTACAGATTCTATGGAATAACAAGTGTCTGCCTGGTTCTACGTTTATTATTTTACATGGTTATCATATACTGTTCGAAGGGCTCCCTGTAACAAATAAAAACCAGCCACCCCAAGGACTTCATGATTTTGACATACAAACCACAAAACAATCATCGTCAGGTCTAAAACCATTTCATCACAACAGAAAACTAGGTAAGTTCAATCTCTTACTTCGCTTTCTTTGCAACAGTTATCAAAGGAACTGAAAGGTTAATTTTCGAGTTGTATTGGGAAGTTAAAAGAAGGAATGCTCTTACGCTTCCCGTGATAGTATAGAGATGTTACCATCTTGGAAATTGTGTTCCGCCTGGATTGAAAAGTTCACCCTCGGTTTTGCTTGTTTGTTCGTCCGCTCAAAAACCTTCGATTTCATTGCGATTTCAATTGGAATGTGTGACTAACAGTTAAGTACAACAAGTGTGTGGATTTTACGCGAATGAGCTTTGGGAGGGGGATGGATAATCGGCGAGTTATGTGGCGGCGAGTTATGAGCGAGTTACTGTTAGACCATCGGGCGAGTTACTGTTAGACCATTGGGCGAGTTACTGTTAGACCAGTGGGCGAGTTACTGTTAGACCAGTGGGCGAGTTACTGTTAGACCAGTGGGCGAGTTACTGTTAGACCAATGGACGAGTTACTGTTAGACTGTACCAAATTGTATCATAAGCTGAAACGTCACTTGCTGATATAGTCTCAGGATTAGCACTAGGGTCTATAGCAATGGAGGATGGGGGAGGGGTAGGATGAAGGGGGGATGGATAATCGACGAGTTATGTGGCGGCGAGTTATGGGCGAGTTACTGTTAGACCATTGGGCGAATTACTGTTAGACCAGTGGGGCGAGTTACTGTTAGACCAGTGGGCGAGTTACGGGGATAATCGGCGAGTTATGTGGCGGCGAGTTATGGGCGAGTTACTGTTAGACCAGTGGGCGAGTTACTGTTAGACCAGTGGGCGAGTTACTGTTAGACCAGTGGGCGAGTTACTGTTAGACCAGTGGGTGAGTTACTGTTAGACTAATGGGCGAGTTACGGTTAGACCAAAGGGCGAGTTACTGTTGGTCCAACAGTAACTCGCCCATGACTCGCCGCCCCATAACTCGCCGACTAACCATTCCCTTTGGGAGGGACGCAGTGAAATAAAAAAAAAAACGGTCTTCCGAAAGCAACCGGGGTTGTCTTTGGATCATATTGAGAAAAGGCAAACAAATTATAGTTATTTTCTTCCAGGTTTTAGGGTCCTTGAATTGGATACAACAAGATATTTGGATCAAGTTTTGATCTCGTTAAATGAAAGCCTCAATGAAAGAAACCATTTTAAGAAAAACGCAATGACGCTGAGAACGCTAAATAAATATCTTTCACATTTAAAACTAATATAAAACTTGCAAATTCCCCTGGCTTTTAAGTATATGGAATTGAAGGTTTGGTATCAAATGTTGACTACATTAACCAAGTTTCATGACCATACATCCATTTGACATTGGATGACTTCATATGACATTGAAATGACCTTAAAATTCAGCACTGAATGTTGACCACACCCACGAAGTTCCATGACCATCCAAACATTTCGAGTGATTGGACTTTGATTTGGCCCCAGATGGAAATGACCTTAATTTTTTGGTAGCAAATGTTTAATACACCCACCAGGTTTCATGACCATACAAACATTTCGAGTGATTGGACTTTGATTTGACCTTGGATGATCCCAGATGACCTGGAAATTACCTTGAACATTTTTGGTAGCAAATGTTGATTACACCCACCAAGTTTCGTGACCATACAACCCTGTGTAGTGATCTGACCTTGAATGAGCCCGGATGACCATGAAATGACCTTCAACATTTCCGGCCCTGAATGTTGACCACACCCACCAAGTTTCCTCCTACCTCAATTTCACAAAGAATGCCATTTAAGTACCCCGCATGTCCCTAGGCCTTTGACCCCAATTATAATTCACACAACCTCTCACCACAATCAAACTACATCACATTATGAACCTGAGAACAGTGATTCTTCTGATCAAGTTTGGCTGGAATTGGCCCAAGTAGGAAGAGAAGTATTTTAAGCATTTATCAAGTTAACACCCGTCAATCCGTCATCCTTTTTTTACATATTAGTCATTTCCATTCCCTGTCCAGAATTTGTACATGCTGCTATTCCTACATCTTTTGATCAATTTCCATAAAAGGTAGTTAGGGGCGGTGTTCTATGATATATTTTCCGCTGTTATTACCTCTTCAGGTAGTCTTATGGAATAAAGCTCATGTATATTAGTCATTGTGTGCGATATCACAGCTGTAAATCTATTATATATAGAACAATGGCTTCAAAACTCAAACGCTGGTTGACCCGCGATTCATGGCGGCCGCGTGTTTCATCGTTTATAACAATAGAAGCTGATTCCAAACGAAAAGAACCTGATATAACAGGTGGGTAACGGGTGGTTGAGCTTTGAAGCCAAAAGTTAGTTACTTCAACAAAAGAGCGGATATAACCTTCTGCTAAATATCAAACCGTGCTTCATAATGTATATATTAAAGTAGAAAATGTAGATATCAAACGACAGTCTGAGAAATTTCCAAATATTAGAAATGTAGATTCTCATCGGCAAATAGTTTCGAAATCTACTGCTTAACATTGTGGTGTACATTTAGTGCTTTAAAACTATACACAACATAACATTATTTTCATCATAAAATAATTTTAAAAATTAAAACCATTTTGTTATGAAAATAATTGTAATAGAGGCTCTATATCCCTAATGTCCATCAACTGCATTTTAGAACAAAATTCACGGAGCGGACCTAGACAGGTAACGCTTGCTCCATTTTTGCGGTGATCATCAGGTTGGTAGTCATTTTCCGAAAAGGCGTTAGTAGTTATCCCTCTTAAAGGAAAATCTGACGATTTTCTTCTAGGGACGTCATCCCTAACGTCAATTTCGGAAAATGACTACCAACCTGATGACCACCACAAAAAAGGAGGTAGTGTTATTTTTCTTGTAAGATCTAGGGGAAATTTCTCCCAAAAATCAAGGCAGGGGTCTGCTCCGTGATTTTTGAAAGTGAACAAAAATGGCAAAAATGGCATTAAGGGACGTTAGGGATATATTTTAAGCACCAAATCGACACAACATTGTTTAGAGCATGATTGTGTAAATATTTGCCCATGAGAATCTAGATTTGGCACTGGATAAAAATCATGGCCATATTTTGAAATTTCCCAGACTGAACGTTGTTTGTTTTTATATATCTGCATTTGACAATCTCGTCTCTGATATCGTCATTAAATTTAACCTAGTAGTTTTAGAGATTTGACCCCGGTCAGTTACCTGCAGAATATAATTTTACCAATCTTTGGCGATAGTTAAACAAGGTAAACAAATTAATATTCATTTACTTAATAGAAAGATTTGTGAGACTAAAATACATTAAACTTTTCGTTGCAGATCATGCCACTGGATTGCCAGCGAATTACTTGGTACTTCCGGTAAGTAAATGAGTTGTTTCTAAATTTGAAAAGTTATTTAAGAAAGAAACGCTTCTTAGAAAAATTAAAAGTTGAATACTTTTAAGTTTGATAAAACCACTATACCAGCAAAAACATTTTACAAACCATTTTTAACATTAGCTCAGTATAGACTTGTAGAAATATCTGTGAATATGAATTTGAGCTTACCCATTAACTGACATGTTTGAAACTTATTTCGTTTTCAAATTGATTTGGGAGCTAAAATTAACTTAAATATTACTATAGAAATACAAGGTTTTCCAATAGGAATTCCCGTAATAGGAGGGGAGACTTGTTTAGGAAAGACGATCTAAGCCCATTGCATATCATAGATATGTAGATAAATATGTTTATTTAGTTCATGGATTTCTAGAAATGGAGGTGTTATGTAAGTTCTCTGTTCTCAAAATAAGTATACTTATCGACCTGATGGAAACCTTTAGTGGATATTGTGGTTTGTAGAATAATATAACATCGTGAATATTGTTGATTTACCACTACCTGCATTCACACTAACTAGACTTGAAGTTAAAATAATCGTTGGAATGGAATGTATAGTAAATATTTTTTTCGGGCAATCGCCGTCGATTCTCAACCTTTGTAATACCTAGATTTCTTTGTAAAAAAAATAAACAAAATGTTTAATGATACTGATTCCAAGTATGAAATGCTTTTGTACGTTCGGCATCTTCTTGTTGTTATAATGGGAGGGATACAAAATTCCCTGTAGGACTCTATGGGGATGGGAACATTACACCCCTCCCTATTAAAGGGAACCAACCATATGCAAAATTAAAAAGCATATTTTGAATCAGTATAATTTTTTTGATATTTTTTACAAAGAAATTTGGATATTGCAAACGTTGACCTTTGTTGAATAAACAAATTACCTTTAACCTATTTTCCCAAATATCTTGGAAAGGAGGCACCACACCCCATGTGACCCAATTGACGTTTTTACTTCTGATTACCTAAGGAATAATTTGCACTATATTTCATTAGATTTAGAGCACTCCAAACATTGACCCCCATTGTAACGTTACCCCTCTCCTGGGAGCACACGCAGCAGCGGGTCTCCGGCAGACATTCATATTTGCAAAAGTTATATTTTTCTCAGAATTTTCCCGTATTCAGATATTGGTGTTGGACATTGGGCTTCCGGTTTAAAATTCAAAAGGAAGTTTACTCATTTTTATTGTAGTGTAGTAAAAAAACTGTTAAGAATTCATTGTAAGCTAATGTGTCATTAGATAGAGCAGTTTCTGATTGTCTAAATTAAAAATAGAATTTTTGAATTTGCTCGTGCCAAACCTGAGTTATACTTACTTGAATAAAACCACCCACTTTCCATACTGCACATATCTGGGTAACTTGCATTAGTTTCTATTTACACCAAATCAATAATGCATGAACAAGAAAGCCTCCATTGTTTTATTTAAGATTACTTGACTATTGCGCCTTTTGTAAACTTGTTGTAAGACAAAATCTCTCAAAAACTCCTTGTAAGATGTCGAATCTCAGTTGTTTACATCTACCAATGTATACGTGGAATTATTTTATTCGATCCATGAACTAAATAATTCCACTTTTCACGTATAAGTACGCCTCGTGCATGGTAACTGAACGTCGAGCCTTACTGGAGATGAAAGAGTATCGTATTTTGTTTAGGTTATTACCAAATATTCTAAATGCCAGACACTATTTTAGTTGGGCAAAGGGTATGTGGCTACAAATCTTGTTCCCACTGTTGTGGCCAACTGTCTCTACGCGTGATCATATCCATGAGTTCATAGACTGAAATAAATAAGCATTTTTATATATTTTAAAATCATTTTCATCGAACATGCCAGCCTAAAAGCTGCATTGAAACCATTACAGCCCACTCCACGATGATTAATTCTACCCCATATAACAGTATTAGCAATAGACCAAGATAATACTGTAGACTTACCAGTACCTGCCTCGCCTTTGCGAATTTCCTTTTTCTTTTCGTTATGCTAGCCTGAACTCGTAGTTAGAATGCACAGTACGAAACCCAGTCTACACTCGACTCTACCAGCACCACAGCATTCCACATGTTATGAACTGCTAGGTGAACTTGTCTCTTTGAGGACATCAGGTATACCGATTCGTTTGGAAGTTGAAATAGATACTACAGAAAACAAAGAAACTTGTGTTCACTTAAAGCAAATGTTTCCTCAAGATCTGGGCGGAAAATGGGAGCGGTTGAATGCAATAACTGTTGATACAGGCCAGGTAAGTAACATGACTAACGCAACCAAGTAACATGACTAACGCAACCAAGTAACATGACTAACGCAACCAAGGACTGTTAGTAGTAACATAGTTCCTTACACTGAAGACGAGTGTATGATTAGAGGCACTATCATTGATTCGATAAATCAGGAAATTGAAAACAAAAAATAGATTTTTGCATGTCTGTAACAAGTATAGCTATCCTAACATACCCTGCAAGTGATAAGACTGAAAGCTACCTAACAAAATCGGGTATTTTAGTCATTACTGTCCCTACAGACATTTGCTGCATCACGTAATGAATGCATGGAGATCCATATCTTTGAACACTGCTCTTTCTTCCTTTCAAACACATGAAATCGAATCTGTATATTTTAATCATAAAAGCATCGTTTTGTGTGATAAAAATTGTTAAAAAAATATTAGCAATGTTATTATTAACAAAATCCACAAAATATCACATGGAGGTAATACAAAACAATCAATTTCCAACGAACACAAAATACACATCAAACACAGAGAGGCACATTTAAAATGTATCTTTGTAGTTCATTTGATCAGATCATCTATGTATATTTCTATATTAAATTCTTAAGTTTAAACATCAAGCCAAACCTTAATTTGAGTCAAAAATGTTATCTGTGCTGTAAGACGTTGACCTTTTTTCTTCATCTTGAAGAAAAAGACAACGTTTTGCTTGAGGTCAAGCGTGTGGCAATTATACACAGGTACAGAAACAGTAAATGTTACGGGTACACATATTAGGAAAAATAGATTATAGGAACATTGAGATTCGATCATACATCACGTAGAAATGTTTTTCATATCAGTGCTACTCTTTTCATGTAATTGGCAACAAAAGATGCTCTTAAAACCACCCTAATCAACCGCTTAAAGGTGCATGTTCCGATCGTCTTTAGAACCCCCCTGATTTACCCGGAAGGAATACGAATTTTGATATCGGATGATGAAGATATAAACACTGTTTTAATGGTTAACCATCAACACTAGCGCAGTATTGAATCATGGCTTTGCAATATGCATTAATGCTTCTACCATCAAAACCGCAAGTTTGTTTCCCACGGTACTTGGCGGGGAGTATGTGTAAGTGCCAGGCTCTCATATCAAGTAGAGAACACAATAGACATAAATCGGAACAAGTACCTTTAATATGATGCGCTGTTATGATAGTCACTATGACAGGAATATAATCGACAATGTTGATGAAAGAAACTAGTAGCTACTTCACAAGAATTTCTTAATTAAAGTTTTGAAGTTGACACATGTTTGTTTGGTAATTTCCATCATGTTTTTGTTTATATGTTTTTATATGTTCCATTCCGCAGCCTCTATGGGAAAGCAAATGTCTACCTGGTTCAGCGTTTAATATTTTACACGGCTATCATGTGCTATTCACGAGGACTGAAGAGGTTCCGTGTGACAAACAAGAAATGGTCACACCAAAAATACCGGATTTATGAGGCACATCAACACTAAATCTAGAAACGCTTCCTGATAACAACAGTCGTAATGGACTTCCTTCGCTCGAAGGCATCCGGAAAAATTACGCCAGATGCAAGAATGCATCTTTGAACCAAGCAATCTGGAACCAATAGTTCATACCACTTCAGGCGAATTGTTGGATTTACCAATCAAAGAACACGCTGTCTGGCCAAACATAATGAATACGTACATTGCAAACATACAATATTATACATTGCAATACATTGCATATATACAAACATACTGCCGATTTCATTTTTTAAAATCTTGATTGCAACATTAACACTTAAGTGCCCAAGGGGGGGGGGGTTCCATAGTATCCAACATTTGATTTTTTTGCGATTTCTCGGTTACGCAATCAAATTTCGAGTTTTTTACTAATTGTCTGATTTATGAATACGCTTCTCCTGATAAAAAAAAATATCCCCCACGGTTTCATTACAATAATTAGGTTGGGTCCCTAGGAACACCCCCTTGGGCACTAACGGAAGTGAACAAATCAAGATATTTTACTAATTAAAAAATTAAAGTAATTAAATCTTGGGGTTTATTTGCTTACATATATAGCTTAAGAGGCAATTAATTAATAATTAATAATACTTAAATAACCTTTTATATGCTGATAGCATCAAATTTAATTTTGTCATGACCATGCTCTTAACTGTGTAAGTCTATGGGAAAGACTCAGGTGAATTTTGAAGTTTCTGAGAAAAATACAAGATGGTATAAATTTGGCTGTATTTTGCAATAATGATTTTAATTGGTTATTCTAGAGTAGATATAATGAATTATTTTGGTTCAAAACCTTATATTGTAGTTGCTGAGGATGGAAATGTGCGAACCACTTTTTTCGGAGAGTGACAATTTCAATTGGCCATAGGTCATAGGTCAAAGTTCGGATTTTCATTTTTATTGTGGGTATGTGGTTCTTACGTGACCCCCATTTACTTGTGTTAGTGTCATGATCAAAC
>JAMKCH010086107.1:0-21756 GCA_023653785.1 Ophioderma brevispina
AAACCGTGAAGGGTTTACGAATTCATAAGTGTGTCAGAAAAAAGTGTGGCAAATGGGTCAGGTTATGGAAACTCCCCCGTAATTTCCTGTTAGAACCTACCTTGTGTCTCATGTGGTGGTGCTTCCAGCTCGGAGGCTACCTGTTGGGCATCCTTAACAGCATCCTGTAGTTCTTTGATGGGATTGGAAAATAGTGCCAGTTGTTCCCAGGCAAGCCGATTTTGAATATCCTCCATGACATCGTACAACTTCTTAGCACTGTGACTTAAACGCTGCAATTAAAAATTCAAAATGAATAAAACAAACCTAATTTCCTATAGCAAACAGAGACTTAAAACACATAAAGTTATATTGAAACTTTAGTTTAATTTTGATCACTTTATCACCCATACTGCCTTTTTCGTATGAATTCCACATCTTTATTTTGCTCGCTTTCTGCATGCAGTGAAATTTGATTTGATTTTGGTATTAGTCTTTCAAAAATTCAAAAGTTAATGAAGAATGCCATTTCATTTTTTTAAAATATATAAAAAGCATGTTACAAATCTGACATATTACATGCATGTTGAAGAGCTATTTTTACTGAATGAAAATCAAAGTGAAGCAACATATATTTTTCAAGTTGTTCCTGATGTTTATTCTTGCATTTCATGAAATTTGTGTTTTTTTTTAGTTTCTGGTTGGTACAACAAGGTGAACATGCATGATTTTATTAATGCATGCAGGTCTTTGAAACAAACTGTTTAAAGGTCCATGGTCCGATCGCTAATAACTTCGTCCCCAGGGACCCCAGATTTTATCAGAAGTGGTCAAAATTTTGGTATCAGAAGAAAGCTATTTTTCTCATTTACCCTGTGAAATCTTAGGGCTAAAGGATGTTTGGTTTGGATGTTATGAGCAAAAATATGCCCCATTTTGGTCAACCGATATTAACTTTTCACAGTACTCTATGGGAATTATAAAATCATGTTTTTAGCTCTTACTTCAAAACCAGTTGAAATATCGGCGCGAAACTTTACAGATGGGGTTTTCGCGTGAAGGCCATTCTATCAAGATAAAAAATTTATAGACTTAAATCGGGCCATCCCCCTTTAATTATATGGCATTATTTTGGATTTATTAATAGCATGCATGTGGTACCACATGTAAGCCTGAAGCACCCTTGTAGCACTAATTCTACTGAAATTCTTACCTCACTAAAATAGTCTATCCTTTGCTTGCTGGATTCATCCATGCCCAGCTGACCACTAGTAAACACATTCTCATAGCGCAGAGTATCTGTGGAACAAAATAGAAACACAGGAATATGTTCTTACTGCGACTTTTCAAATTCACAGATTGTATTATTTAAATCCAGTTTAAAACAAATTCCCAAATAAGAAACTTTAGATACATACAACTAAATACACGGCCAATTTCTTCATGGTAATTACCATGCAGCTACCACCGATTAGACACGGATGCACAGTATTTCTCATGGCCAAATTCGTTATTTAGATATTTTTGGCATATATTTGCATTTTTTATTAAAAGTGTGTGAATATGGGGGTTTCTGATGATGCCCGACTATTTTGTCATGATTTTCCTACAAAATGACCAAAAAATGCTAAACAGAGAACACATGTATAACACCCTCATTCTGTCCGCTATCAAAATGGTGGTAAAGTAACTGCGAGGTAGCTGCGTGTCTACTCTGGTACTGTCTACACCATATCCACCTTCTCTCCACCTAGTGGGCAGGGAGAGCGTGGCCCACTGGTTAGGGTATTCGCTTTGGCGTAGAATGTCTCTGGTTTGAGTCCCAGCGGGGCCACTTGCTGGGGTTTAATTAGAGTACTAACTTCTGGATTTGATTTATATAAGAACTATTGATAAAAATTGGAATTCTGCTCTCCCCGTGGTTCATTTGGAATTGGGCAAACGGACCAAGAGAATACCCAGTTCTTCGGAGGGGACGTTAAGCTGTCGGTCCCATGTACATGGGGAATCACGCCTGCATAAGTAATCGCAGACAGTTTCGATAAGAGTAGGGTTGAAACCCCTGGCTGTCCCAAGCCATCCTGGATCCCTGCACATCATTGGAAAGCAGTGTCTGAACATAGTCCTGATGATCATGACTAGATAGTCTTAACTTTTAATATGACTGCTGTTATCATAGACTATCTAGTCATGACGAGTTGTGTGTATAGCGATAGTGCCATTTAAGCCAAGATACACAGACAGCTTCTGCTCTAACTTTACAGCTGCAAGATGGCTTAAATAATCATTATTGGCAATAAACGTTATATTGTAGGCATTCTTGAGAGTCTTCTACATCATGTAATAACCATTTTTCAAGATATAGAATTCACATTATGAAATTTTCAGGTGAAACTTACCCTCTTGGTGTCTACATTGGGCTTCCAAATTTGGCAGCCTGTGCACATGTTGACATCAACTTTTTGTGGAATAAATTGTAGTATGGGTTACAAATTGGTAAGACAATTATTCTACAGACTCTGGAGATGCTATGTATGTCAAAAGAAAATTAATTTTTCTTTTTATTTAGTAAATATACATCTCAAAAAAACTCAAACCTTAAATGGCATTGGAACTCCACAGAACAGTTGTAACTTATGGCACCAAAGATTATGTCCAAATTTTAAAAGATGATGCCATAAGTTACAATTATTGGAACTATGTCTGAACACTGAATGATTTACCCAGGCTAAATAAATAAGTCAATATGCAGTCTCTACCCAGAATACTCATTGCAGTACTGCAATAAAGTTAACTCTTTTTAACTGAATTTGCAATGAATTGAAGTGAGTTGCAGCAGAAAGTGATCAATATATATTGGTAACGCAATGCACAGAGCAGCCAGGTATGAATGGATCCTTCCACATCTTAGTATCAAACGGTGGAAAGGATGTTTTAAAGTCATGCACGGATAATTGGACAATAAAGATATATGAGGGACTTAAAACTAACATACAACAGTGGAACTTATAGCATTTGCTCCTGCAAAATTCTTGTTTCATTGCTGCGAGTGTCGTCTGCCGTCACAGTTTGTGAATAGGACCAAAGGTCACATGAGGTCACCAAGGTCACATGAGGTCACCAACATGTCACCCCACCCCTACCCCTCCTTTCCACCAAGTCACATCATCATAGCCCTTATGGAACTCATACGGGATGCAACATATTAAGGGTTCACATTTTGACCCGCCAAAGGTCACATGAGGTCACCAAAGTCACCAACATGTCACCCCACCCCGCCCCTCCTTTCCACCAAGATACATCATCGTAGCCCTCACGGAACTCATATGGTATGCAAAATATTAAGGGTTAACATTTTGACCACAGACACACACATACACACAGAGTAATCCCTGCAGACGACATAAAAAGGTGATTAAAGACATTATCAGTGATTTGAAAAATATTTGAAATTTACAGGAATAGCTTCTAAGTGAAGGATAAGTCTGTAGAATTCTCAAAAGTTACCGTTTCCAGCTGTAGAATTGACAGAAAAGGAAGAAAACGGCAGTGTTCCAAGATACGATTCTCCATTCAATTACGTGTTGTAGTAAGTGTCCGTTCGGACAGTAATGACTCAAATCTCCGATTCTGTCCTTATTAGGTTGCTTCTGGTCTTATCATTTGCAGGGTATGTTAGGATACCTGTACTTGTTACATACATGCAAAAATCTGATTTTTGATGATTTTTTCGATTTGCTGATTTAGCAAATCACTGATAGTGTCTTTAATTTTAAGCTATGTCCATGCAGTGATTGGTGCCAAGCTGTAAATATTCTCTTATCTACAGTTATGAGATGGCCACAAAAAGTTTGGCCTGTACAGCATTGTATACGGCCAGTTTATTTACAGTATAGCCTGTATCTATGTGTGAAGTACTTGCAGTATGACAATCAGTAGTAGATCAATGTCTACACTTCTTGTCACATTGGCCTGATTCTTCGCAGTGCTAACTACAAAGGTGCAATCACATGAATACTAAACCAGACCAAAAATCAGTCATCTGTCCATAAATGTTACCCATCAGGCAAATGGAAATGATTTTCAAAAACTTTGTCATAAAATTGCACAAAAAGCAATTAAATGTGCACATTCCGATCGTCTTTTGGACCCCCCTGATTTACCCGGAAGTATCGATTTTGATATCAGATGAAAGGCCTCGTCTTTCTCATTGTCGTTCTGAAATTTGAGCCCTCAAATCCATTTCATTCCCAAGATATAAACAAAACAATACAACAAGTAAACTTGCATCATCCCCTGGCAAGATGGCAGTGTGGAAAATGACCTTTAACATTGGTCCATGACCTTTGACATCATCCACATATGAATGAACCCCTATTACACCTTAACCCCAAGTCTGATATAAAATTGGATAGATTAAGCCCAAATTAATTGGTCGAGCTATGAGTTGCAAAAATATTGGGCGAGATGCAGTCGAGCCCAATATTTTAAAACTCATAGCGAGACTAATTAATATTGGGTGTAAATCATCCTATTTTATCATAATCATCTTTTGGATCCGATATTTTTACACACTTGGACTCCTCAAAACATGATAATGGTTGAAAATCGGACTTAAACTTTTCGAAAAAGATGTGAAAAACAAACATCTAACCAAACTGGAACACACACACATACAGATATGCACGCTCTTGCAAAATCCCCCTACTGCTATTCAAGCTTGGGGGATAAAGGAGCCATTTTAATGGTTAACTGTCAATATTAGCATAGTATTGAACAGGGCTTTGCAATATGCATTATTGCTTCTCCAATCAAAACTGCAAGTTTGTTTCCCACAGTACTTGATGGGGCGTATTTGCAAGTGTCAGGCTCTCATAGAAAGTAGAGAACACAAGAGACATAAATCAGAACAAGCATCTTTAAATTCAGCAACAAAAAACATTTTTCACCTTTAACATGTCATGTTGTGTAATTTCCTATAATAATGGACTAATGAACAATTTTGGTCTGGTTAGTATCCTCATGAACATTGCTTGGGTGACACAAAAACTGGAATTTATTTACATTTTATTTATACAGGGTAATCTCATCAGCATTTAAGTGGACATTTATGAAGGTTAAACTGCTGTGGTGTAGACATTATAAGATTTAAATGCTTCATAAGCTCCCTCTTGAAAAAGACAGCGTCGGATGATGGTCGAAATTTCGAGCAAGTCAATATTTACAGCTGTGAAACCTGGTTTAAATCTTATCATAAAGCATTTTTAAAAGTACTGTTCTCCTGAGGGTCTTGTGCAAGTTATGCATTTTTAACAATCTAATATACAACAACAAATCAAGTGAAATACAAATTGTTTAACCTTCTCAATATGAAAAGAGATAATGAACATAAATATTACCATTGGTTGTTTGATAATATGTTTAAAAACAGTTTCTGAAATATTGAAGCTATGGAGGTTAATTCTAATATCAGGCAGGATATTCTTTACAATATGTCAATGAAAAGTACATAAACCCAAATTTGAGTGATTTAGGAATAGTTCAGGATCTACTTTCTTGATATCTCATAGGATATGAATGCTTAGAATCAAAAACTTGACACAAAAAGTTGAAACCAAAAGCATTTCAAATTTATCAACACTGTCTGACCTTTGACATGAACTTTTGACCTATAATGTAGCAAACACTTTAAGATCCTTGAGTACCTGTTAAAACAGGTACTCAAGGATCTTTGCTTCCAAGTTTCTTATAAATCCAACAAGCACTTTTGAACTGAGAGTAACAGCTTCCCACAATGCATTGCTTCCAATGGAGGTTTTTGTACAGGTAGTCATGTGAATCGTTAGAGATGAAACATTCTTAAAATGCAAGTTTGTGATCAGAACTGTCAATTTAGCCATGTTCATCTCTAACGATTCACATCAGTAGCTGTACAAAAACCTCTATTGGAAGCAATGCATTGTGGGAAGCTACTGAAATCTTCTCTTCCAAAATCTCATGTTGGCCAAAAAAATTCAGAGAGTCCTTTGTTTCACTTGCATTCTACCATATTATGGTTTCAGACTTTCAGACAGAGGGATACTGCACCATTACTCATGCGATACTGCTGTTTTTAGTTCTGGCATGCCACACACCTAAACATAATGACACACCCAACACCTACATTCATTCCATAAAACTCCCAGTACCATAACAAATGTAATAAAAATGCAAATGGTCATTACATGATACATTTTGGTGCTGCACAACAACCGAAACTATGTATGTGTAAAAAATCATATCAAATGCTTGTGCACAGTGATGCGTCATCCCACTCACCAATGTACACCCACGATTTCTGATATCCAGAAACATTTCAATTTTAAAACTTGCACCTGTGATTATTTTTTTATCTCAGTGAAGTTTTGTAGGGAAAATGACTGAAACAAAAACTTACATAAAATCATTAAATAATTGGTAAATAAAGAGATGAGCTACTGTAGTTAATCACTCATATTAAAATGGTTATCAGATTCTATGACATTTTGAAATTATTGTGGGTAAGTGAAAAAAAAAGAAGAAAATGACATGCTGCAACCACAGGGTGCACCTTTAACAACAAAAACAAGGATCTGACACACCAACTCGCCCCTCACCTTGTTGAAACTGTGCTTGGATCCTGAAGCGGTCTGAAAAGTTTAATGTGTTATATGAACCACAATATTAAGATATTTCCAACATGATCTCAACCAGAGCAGCAATTCAGTGGTGGCTCTTACAGCAAACATGCAGCGAACCACTTGTGTGTGTAACTGCGTATGCTTTATGATTCCTAGATTACTTTAGACTGCAAAATTACATTTACTTTTCACTTATCTCTCGTCTGTGCATTATTGAAAGATTACTCATCAGGATTTCATTAGAATTATAAAACTTATTTGAAAACCTTTATAGCTTGAGAAGCAATTATTGAGAGTAATTATGCCTCTTTTGTTATCGATATTAACATTTTTTTTGATAGGAGAGAAAGTTGAGAATTTTTTTTTTCTTCTTTAGTTGTTTTTTTGTTCTTGCTTGGAAAATTTTAAAAACATTGATTATGTTTATCTGGTCTTTGTCGAAGATGCATAGGCTTATTCTTTTCATGCTTTGTATGGCTAAAGCCACTCTTGTGAGACAAAAATAGGTTGATATCATAACTGCATTATTCATGTTATTAACCTTTAGTCGCACCTATTTTTGCAATAGTTCCTGTTCAAAATAAAATGTGGAGTTAGAAAAAAAAAAGTTGCAAAGTGTGACCAGATTTGGTAAGGACAATTTAATACATGATTCACTTTAGAATATCATTTCACAGAAAATTTCTGTGCATGTTTCAAGCATTTTATTC
The DNA here is from genome assembly GCA_023653785.1 of Ophioderma brevispina. Taxonomy (NCBI): domain Eukaryota; kingdom Metazoa; phylum Echinodermata; class Ophiuroidea; order Amphilepidida; family Ophiodermatidae; genus Ophioderma; species Ophioderma brevispina. The sequence goes on from JAMKCH010086107.1 coordinate 7,349, forward strand.
TATATTCTTCTGATATTGGTATAAAAATAAGCATAGAGTCCTTAGCTTCCTATGAGTTTTCTAAATTCAGACAAATTGTAATATCATATTTTCATTTCCATGTGTTGTTTACTTGTTTTCGTATTCCACAAAATTAGAGCGATTATCTCAGAGCAACTTGGTAAATTACCTGGTAAATTGCCTACACAATGCCTGGGTACAATGCCTACCTACTTTCAAAGTACATGCTGTCAATCAGAGTAAATAGATTGACAAATGAAAGTAATCCCTGTAGATCAAAAAATTAAACAACAAGGGCATCAATTGTCCCCGTGGGACAAATTTACTTTGATCCCTGGTTACAGGATTTTGAGAACCCTCCGATTTGGGGTTTGTGCCCCATGTTTGGGAACGGAGGTTAATGGCTGTTAGCACCGGCCCCCCTGGTTTAAAAACCTAGTGCTACCCCTAAATCTCTGAATAAAATGAGTTCCATTTTACATATGCCACTTCGGCAAGACTTCCATATGTACCCCCTCTGAAGTTGTACATGTAACAAGTTCTTTTTTAATTTTTGGCCTTGGGGTTAGGCTATTTTGTTACTGTAAGGACCATTAATAAAAAGAATTTGTTTCCTGCAGAATTTTAAAGCGGGGAAGGTACATATAGGACTCTTTCCGCCACTTCTACTACCCACATATAAATGACAAATATCTTTTACCTACTATACCTAATGCATAAAGACAGACAGACAGACACACACCCCACACCCACCCACCCCTGAATGAAAGCAATTATACAATTGGTTTGTAAGCTGAAGAAATCCTTACCTCTGATAACAGGGTATGCAACCTGCATCAAGTGTTCCTTGTATTGCATAAAGCGCATCATCCTCTCCTGGTGTGCAGGCGACTTCTCATGTTCTTCTCTTGTTGGAGCAGATGCAATGGAAGCAGAAGGAAGGGGAGAGGTTGATCTCTCTGTTGGGAGCAAGGCCTGTGTCTCTGTAGGAGAAACTGGACAGAAAATATAATGTCATAATCAACACTTACAATATCTACCGTATAGGCTGTAATAAACACTAAATCTTATGCCCCTTAATTTCATTTTGTCCAAAAGTTCCTTGAAATACAAAAACATTGCAAGTGGGGAGCAAATATGTAAATGAGCTCATTAATATGCACAAATAGTTGACAAAACTACCTGCAGGATACTCAAAAAATATCCAGAGCTACCAGGAGTATTATGAAGTGATTTGGCATGTCTCCTGCAAAATGATGATACCATCAAATAGTCCGGTAGTTTGGTTATTGGACTTTATTTACTTCATATGAGGTTTTAAAAAATACATGAAGGAGGTTTTCTCTGCCCAGCAGAGTTACAAAAAATCATTCAAATTTATGGTTTAGTCAAGTGATTTTCTAACAATTTGGAAGTCCATTCACATATCTTATCCCTAATGCCCCATCTGTTTCTCCCGGGAGGGAGTGAAGGAATAACGCAAGGAGAAAAGTCAGAAATTCAGGTCAGTCTCGAACCAGGGGCCCGAACTGGGGATACCATGCTATGACGGTGTTGCTGGCCTGGCCAGGAATTTCGAGCCCATATGAGTCTTCGTGCATTGGGCATTTTTTGGCGTTTGGTTCGGTTAGGGTTAGTGTAGGGAAATGGGGAAAAATAACTTGAACAATGTCCATTTTTTTTAAATTTTGAAAAGTCAAGTCACAAAGAGCTGCCTGCAATTTGGACATTTTGAGAAAATTAGATAGTTCTTTGTTGCACTTACACAAAGTAGTTCACAAAGTAGTAAACATGCATAGATAATTTAGGTGATACTCAGCTGTTTTGCATCAATAGTCAATATGACAACAGTGTTTGTCATAATCCCTTGGACATGACATGCGTGTGTGCATCTCTTTGCGTGAACCGCGCTTACTTGCAATCCAACAGTGCGTCGTATTGGCGGGAAAGCGAGTGTACATAGTTACATGTCCAAGGTATATTTGACAAATAGTGTAGGTCCCTGGTCTTGTACTGATCATTTTGATACCAACATTTCATTTTGCAGCTAGCCCTCAGTTGTACTAAACCTTAAACTTTTATCTACACTGACCAGTGATAAATTTAAGGTATTAAAAAGGTGGCAGTGTTGGAGTGAGTTTGGATTCATGAGTCTATTAGCTGAGTCCAATTCCATCATTGTCAAGTCTGAGTCAGAGTTCGCGTCCATTTGACCCAAGTTGGAGTCCATAAGGTCTGAGTCCCAATTCTATGGGGCCTGAGTCTGAGTCCGAGTCCAGCAGGTCTGAGTCCAAGAAATTCAGTTAAAGGTGTGTGACCAGATGGACAACCTCCACCATCCTACTTTATCCATTTTAGACCTTGTGGACTCAAACTTGGGCCCGAAGGACTCTGACTCAAAGTTGATGGAATTGGACTTGTGAGTCCTGACTCACTCCAACACAGAAAGGTGGCCAGGCATACCTGGTTCCTCAGCTGTATCTTCCAGATCTACATCAGCAACTGTTTCAAACTGGTATCCATCTGTCTGCTTTCCTTGTAACGTCACACCACAGATAACACACACACTGTCATTGATGGTGAACTGTCCCAACAGCTGATCAACCCACTGATTTGGGTTCCCCAGGGTAGAGTTGGTTTGATCCTTGGCCGTTTCCTTGCTCACACGAATGGTGAAGTCTATACCTTTGGAATAGGCGTAAGTGGCAAACACTCGGGCTGCTCTTAATAGTTTCAGTTTCTTAAGAATTTGCCGTGCCCAGCTCTGCATCTTTTTCACAGCATTATCTTTTTTTTGTTGTTCTTCTAGTTGCTCATGTGACTGACGTACTCGTTCAGCTACTTCTGGTGAAATGTCCATTTCTTCTGTGTCATCCTTCTGATCAACATCAGTACCTTCATCTTCCTCAGTGGGATGAGAAGGTACATCTTCCAGGGTCATGTACGGAAGATCGAGGAATTTGGTAGGGTTTAGTTTGGCATAGAATAGACCAGGTCCACCCAGGTTATGGAGGTAATTCTTCCACTCGCACTGGTAACAAAATTCATCTTCTCTTGCTTGAAGCAGGGTTTGTAGAGTCACAAGTGTGTCTCTTAAGCCCTTCGCTGATTTAACAGACTCTAAGGACCTGGCCAAGCGAGGGGGGTAATTTTTCTCAGGGAGAGTAAGGAACAACTTGCGAATATATGTGCCTGCCATATCGGCAAAAGCTGGACCAACATTGCACAACATGACCAAGGTAAACACAAATGCCCGTTCTGCTTCCCCAGACCTGATACAGGCTTCATCTCCAAATGCATCACCAAGGATGTTAAAACCCCTGAACTTTCCAGAAGCACACACAAGATCAATCATGTATTCTAATTTCTTGAAGAGTGTTTTCTGTAGTGAAGCATGGTTTGCCTTTAGTTGTGATATGGCATTGTACACAGGAATGCCCTTTAATTTGTGGGAGCATACAGCATCATAATAGTTCAACTGTGCTAGGTAACTTGCAGGAATAACAACAGTGCTTCTCTCGACTCTTGCTATAATGGCAAGGGAGATTGTCAGCCAAAGCTCTAAAAGAGACACTATATTCCTAATAGATGGAATGAGGGGCTCAAAGGGATGTGTTGCCAAAAAACCAATAAATCTATTAAAAGATGAGACAGCATCCAGGGCATCTACATTCTGTGAGTACAACTTCCCAAAACTTTCAAAGAACATCTGCATATAGCTCATGTACATGGTTTGGGGTTTGGATTTGTCAAAGCGAGGAATTCCAGTTGGCTTGGGCGCACCAGGAATCCGCAGCATTCCGAGGGGGTTCTTATGAGCTTTCCAGGTATCATTGCAGTGCTTCTCTTCCTTTGCCACCCATTCTTCCATCACTTTGGTATTCTCGTTAAACAGACGATGGACATTCCACATTTGCAACCAGACGTCCGAGTCTGCTCTGCGGCTCACATATCTGTCTCCCTTACGAGAAAACTTGTCAGATGCTTCATGCCTCGACTTGACGTACCACTTCATCTGTGTTGCAATGCCTGGATGACAATGTATGGCCTTGAAGAACATGAAGGCGGTTTGCCTTCTCTCACTTATCTGTCTAGGATGACAATGCTGTGGGAAGAAGAGACTATACAAGTGCTCACAATTCTTCTCCTGCTCAATCTCATCAAATACCTCTTTCATTTCTGGTACGAAAGAAGCCATATTAGGAAGCTTACGTGCTTGGTTGATGAGGTTATCCAGAATGATGAGCGATACTACATTATTGACATATTCCAGGAGTATGCCTCTTGGATATGGCTCGTGCTTGTGTTTGCATGAATCTGGTTTGGAGCATTCTAACCCAGCAACATAATCTGGGCACTGCTGTAGCTTTTCACTGGCCTCTCGGCTAACCTTCCGCAAGATGTTTACCCATCGAATGGCCATGGGGATAAGATCATTTCTTATGATCTTATTATGCATTATCTCCAGATCAGCTTCTCCTGGGACAACTTCTGTCAGCAATCTTTGTATGCGAGCACCTTCATGTTTGTTGAACGAAACCTTGTTTCCTTCTCTTGCTTTGTCTATACCATAGAACTCATCACACAGTGCAGAAAGTCGTTTGTCATCTGGTTTCTTTGGTTTTGACACTGCATTGATGAGATGGAAAAGTGCCTCTAGAGGATTGAAGACTGCCCTCATCCTGTCATATCTTGGTGGTGCAAGTCTACGCAACAAAGAATCAGCAGCATGGACTTCCCCAACTGGGTTAGCAGCCTTTATGAAATCAGACCTAGCAGCCTTGACCATGTCTACATCACTCTTCAAGTCCCCAAGCAACCAACGAGTCTCTGCGTATCTGGAATTATCCTTGGTTTGTTGAAACAAATCAAGCGCAGTGGCTAGCATCTCCTCCACCAGCTTCTTGTCACTATCACTCATGGGGCCCTGAATCAATTTCCGAGCACGACCAAGGGTGCACTCGGCAATAAACTGAGGATGAACAGAGCTATCCAAAAGGTCACATGCATCTTCTAATTTCCCTTCAGACCTGAGAATTACGGCAGCCTCAAAAAGCTTTCCGTCCTCCTTAAGGATGCCAACAGCAAGGTGATAGAGTCCCTTCTTCTTGAGGAAATTGATGCGGTCTTCAAATTTGGGTAGTTGGTTGAGAGCATCGGTCATCTTCTCGATGTTGTTTTGTCTGTAGTGGTAGTTGGCTGCCTGGTGACACAGATTCTCCACAGTATCTGATGCCCTGCAGAAGTTTTAACAAAAGTACAAATAACATTTAACCATCTGCAGACAGTGACTACGGCATATATTTAGGTTTTATTAACGAGGGATTAATGCAAACATTGGCATGGCAAAAGTATTTAGGGCTTGACCAACATCTTGGGAGTGAACATACAGTATTTATGATATTACAAAGAAGGTGAAATTTTGGCTTTTTTTTACAGGCAGGCAAATTATCTCAACCAATGAACAAAACAATTTGTGCTCACCTTATATTACATGTTTAATTAGTCTATTTCATCATGTTTACATGAGATTTCAAAGCATATGGTGAGAAAGTTTCAGATAGCACTCAGTTTCTATTTTTTTTTGCTACTTGTTTCTTCAATAAGCCTCAAGGAGGTGTTCTTCAACCAAACAATTAAGTACAACTGTAGAGGATATATGTAGCATATGGAGGCGCCCTTCAATGTCCCTTCTCCCAGGTGCCAACCCCTTACTTATGCCACTGAACCTTTGATGGCAGCATATTGAACACGGTCAATACCTACCTTGGTGGTTTGATTCTGGATGGCAGTCTCGCTGTTCCATACTCCGATTTGAACTGCTCAAACCGCTCCACTACATCAGCTGCTTTGATGTGCATTCCAAGCATGGCTAGTAGCTCAATAGCTTTGGCATAGTCTCCAACCTGTTCATAACAACGACTGGCATCAGCGTAACGCTTGGCTCGATTCTCAAAAATCTTGGCAGCCTTCAGCATCTGTTGAGAACATCAACACATCAACATTGAACTCTCACACATCCTATCACTTGTCCATATCCAAACCAATGTTATAAAATCCTGGTTTGTGTTACAAAGAATGGGACTATTCTAAACATTTTATACAACCCCAATGGGCTGTTATATCTCGTAAGTCATCTGACATTAGAGAATAACTGATATTATGACCTTATCGGTATCTGATCGGTATTGGCAAAATTTTCATTTTTTACCGATTTTCTATACCGATTAAATTAATATCAAAGAGGTCAAAACTTGAATTAAAATTGTTCCAAACTGATGGCCAAACGGTAAAAATCAAAACTGAAACAATCAATTTATTATTTTATGTACACAAGAGTGTGTATGTTGTTCCTAACTTACAATTTCGCCGTTTTAGTGGTTTACCTAAATCGATCTGCTACTTTCTGGCAGTTTCTGGCTGTCGAAACGGAGATGATAAATACACCAAAAAAAAATAGGAATCGGAATGAACCGATTTTGAAATTTTAAAATCTGTAATCGGTATAACAGATATTAATTAGGGTGATCGGTTAGACACTATCTGACATACATTTAGCCAAAGGCTAAGAGAATATACAATGTGCAGATTTCCATACTGTGTAGATAATACTGGACAATCATGAAATGTACCCATTTTTGGTAAGAAAATATGCAAATTAGCCTACAAATTAAAAGTCCTGATGTGAAATCTTACATAATTACACAGAAGTGTCAGAATTTTATCCTGAAAATTTGACTTTTTAATCATTCAGTTTTAGAGATATCTCACTTTCTGTAGAAGATGGGTGTTAATTGTGGAGAAATACACTTTTACTTTTATTAATCATTCTAATCTTATTGAATTCAACTTTGTTAAATCAAAACCAAAACTTCACCTCTCCTGTCTTCTCAAAGAGTTGCGCAGACAGAAGATACTCCTTGGCATTGAAGAGACACCGTGCTGCCAGACTGCCCAAATCACCGCACTGCAAGAAGGCTTGTGCTGCTGCTAGGAACTCTTCCCTCATTCTATTTGGTTGATCCCGAAGACGCTCAGCTTCTAAAGCACGATGATGCGCTTCAGCCTTGAGCTCTTTCTTTTCTGAAAGGAGAGAATAAACACCAGGTATCAAACTTAATATTTATTCCTAGTCAATGGGTGCTTGTATAAGTCAGCAACCATGACATTAGAAAGTTAGCTAGGTCGCTAGGACTGAGATTACCTCACAACTTACACTCTTCCATGTGCCCCGGTTCACTTTATTGCAAGAAAATTATGTTTATTATGAAAGAAATACGATTGGATTAAAATCATGTATTGGTATTTGTCATTGCATGGTGCATATGTTAATGAGCATACGAGGTGTGCTTAGAATGTTTATGCACAACGTTGGATTGATTCATTTTATGGGCGGGTGTGTTCATCTTTTCGTTACAAACATTACTGCATTGGATTTCATGACATGTTCATCTTTTTTTTTTTGAAAAAATGTCTACTGTAATAACGATTATGAATTAGTTTAACATCTGCATATTTTTAGTTCCTTGTGAATTGGCAAAAATCAATGCACTTGAGTCAATTTGACCAGACTCAAAATGGCACTTGCCACTGTGGGGCTTGTGCTAATATTCGTCGTCAAACTGAGCGCGCGTGCATTGATTTTTTGCCAATGCACTTGAAACTAAAAAAATTCAGCTATTAACCTCTTATCAAATTTCTTTGATGGTGTAAGCTAAGCTATACCTGCAAACATATCTTGATACTATGGCTGTGTTGGCTTGCAATAGACATAAATGGCCTTGTTATTATATGATAAGATGCAAATGTAAGAATACAGAGAGATGAAAATTACTTTTTTGCTAGGCAAATTAAAAAAAAAATACCCATTAGTCTTGAGCTTTTGACATCTTGGATATTGTCGTCACAAGTGTTTTGGTCCACTGCTCTTCCCATGTAACTTATGATGGCATTGTACTAGACTCAAGACTTGCGAGTAGCTTTTATCGGCCTATGCTATGGTCATGTGCTTGCAAGTGACTCCTAAATCTCACTCGTGTGATCTTTGTATTGAAAACCAAAAGCAAATCGAAATACCCACCTTCTCCAGCTCTTCTGTAACACTTAGCAGCAACTAGCCACAACTTATGCTCATAGAAATAGTCTCCTCTCTTGTCCCATTCCTCTTTGGATGATGTCTCAACAAACATGGAGTCCAGCTCTGCGGACATTCAAAACAAAATTGAATCAAAAGCTACTGACGTGGTTGCCCAAAGGCTAGGCCCAGGGCTGAAAATTATGGATTGGCATCAGGGAGTATCTGGTCTATTATTTTTGCTCCAATAAATCCTCATATAGTAGCAATTTTACTGTGAGTGTAAGGTGAATCCGGCCACTCCTGTTAGCGGGGACAAAACCGGATTAAAACTTTGGATTTACTACTTTAGGAAGTTGTTGTCTGATTGTGATTTTACCATCAGCCATTTATTCACTTGACGACCCCTTGCTCTAAAAACATAACCATTTACTGAGTGAGCCCCTTACCACTATTTCCTCCTTTGTCCACCTCTTCTGGACGCACCACTTTGACCAGTCTAAGACGTCTGAAATACTCAAACATGGGGGCTCTTGTGGATTCATTCTCATCAAATACCCACACATTCACCCTGGCTCTGGTAATAGCTGTGTACAGGTACTTCAGCTCAGAATTCAAGACCTGGAAGTAATTATTAAATAAGAAATTTGGCCAAAAATATGTGATAGAAAGGATACCACATTGGCAAAGTAAACTAACTTGTTGTATTGGATAAAGAAATTGATGAACTGTAAAGTTAGGCATTTAAAAGTGAGGATGACATTAATATTCCCCTAAAAACGAAGTAGTGGACCTTTGTTTTGGTTGACAAGATGCAAAAAATATTCAACAAGAAGGGGAAAAAACTGACAGGAGCAAAGGAAAAAGAAGAAAACAGTCAAGAGTCAATCCAAGCCAAAACACCAAGGTGGGGAACCCCCCCTCTCAGATTTTGTTGAAATTGCAGTCAAAGGTAGATTTTATGGTGCTACAGAGGAGGTCAAAAGGAAATATTCAAATTCCATTCCGTTTTGAAGTTATGGGCTCTTAAAGTTTTACGACTCGGACTATAAAATTGTCATTCAGTGTTAAAAAAAACTTTATTAATGCTATTTATATAATCAGTAGTTGCCACTTGTTCAGCAACAAAGCAAGTAGAATTTCTTTGTATCCCCCCAGTAAAAAATAGGCCCTCAAATAGTTGCCATGGTGCAAAATGGACTAAAATGGGACCACATATAGAGGGCGCTTATTTTGACGTGTACACCTGATATGAAGTTCTAGCATTGAAAAAATATTAGCATACACTATAACAATCATTGTGATAGAAGTTTTGTTTTGTATTTTTGATGTCTTCAGTGAAAAAATGTGGATTACATATTAAGCAAAATTATGCTCAGTTTGGTTTAAAAGTTGCTGAATTCAGAAACCTTTTACTTGTTGATTAGTAGTCACAAGAAAAATGAAGATCTCACATTGCTTAGGGGTTGTCTCCAAATTACCCCTTTAACTTTAAAGGGGGCTCAATGGGGCACTTTATGTATAGGTTCCGTTGAATTTTAATGAGGCACCCTTTGTCCACCCATTAAATTCTGTTATGCTCCCCTTTGCTTGCTCACTTGGCTCACTTTAAACTAGGCTCAGAGGTATTAACCCTAAAGGTCAAACATCTAACCACTGCTAGGTCTTTATTACCCATGTGAGAGATCAACTTAAATGCTCCGTTGACAGATGCTTAACGGGGCCCTTTAAAATTATAGTTAATGAGTTGCACTTTACCCACCAATGCCAGGTAATAAACTCTATCAAATACAGGAACAAGCAGATTCATACTTCTAATACAGCCAGGAGTTTATTATCTGTATACACATAGATTGACTATGACATACTTTCTGTTGTAGCCAGATTTTGGAAGGTTATATAATGTTAGCGTATTATGCTTGTTAGTATTGTAGTATTTAGAAACTTGTTTTATAGTCTATTGTCTATTTCCATTTTATAAATGACTACACAATTTATATTGGTGAGTGTCGTACGTGTGGTGGGTGCGTGTGTGTGCGCGCTGGGGTGCGCGTGTGTGCGCGTGCGCTGTGTGTGTGTGTGTGGTGTGTGTGTGTGTGCGTGCTAGTAACAAAACAGCTGCATTTATAGTAACAGTTATATGTGCAATGCCCATGTTTCTTAATGAGAACATGCCCTTGAAATTTCATGTTTATCTAGATGACAGTTATGTTATAACTTCAATTAGCACTGTCCAATTCACAGTTGGAGCTATTTGATTTGACCATAGGCTAGCAGGGCCATATAGTGGTCTTCTTTTCACCATACTTTGTTTTATTTTGGTAGTGTTACTTTCACCTAGCCGTGGTTATTTCATATTTCAAGTCATTTATTATTTTGGGAGTATAGCTTAAAATGTACTTTCATCAAAAATAATATTTATTCAATAAACATTTGTTTTCAATTTAAACCATAACAAATAATAAATACTAGCTGTATTCCTCACAGAAAAGCATGATCAGGCATTTAGCCTATGTAAATTACGTTTCTTAGGACGTTTGATAGGACAATACTAACAGGGCGAACTGAAGACAAATGAGTAGCTATTCAGTGAAATCCTTGCCACACGTTTTGTGCTATAGGCCTACTTCTATTACTCCATTCTATTCCTTGACATTTGTTTTTGGGGACAATTTTTTTTTGAAATTATGTGATTTTTTTTAAGTTAAACTAAAACCCAACTTTTTCTGACCCTGGCTTTACATTAACTCTAGAAGTATTTAAAGAATAAAAGATCACAAGATAACTTAGAATACAAGTGTCCCCAGCAAATAAACAATATAGGCATTGTTATTAAAAAGCATTTGGAAATAAATAATAACATGGTCATATTTCATGTACATGTGAAACAACTCAAATATTATTACATTGTTATCACAGTTCTCTAGGTTAATGACCTGATGTGAGAGCCTCTCCTGGCCTTGCTTGGATAACAAAATCCAGACTTTAGCAATAAACATTAATATTAGCAGGCTGGATGACAGACATGCTATAACTGCAATTAATGTCAGGCTATTTCATAGTAACCTTGGGTCAAGTTCATGGGCCTTAGGTGAAGCTGACCAAACTGGTTATACATGTAGTTTCATGTTGATTTTGATGATATAACTTTTCAATCAATATACCAAATATCAATCATTTCAATTTCTCCATGTTTCAATTAAAAAAATGAAAGTTCTATTTCTAAGAAAAAAAGTTTTAATACAAAATGTTTTGACCTAAAACTATGTTTTTGTGCTACATGTCAAAAAATTTGAAACCTATTTTTTTTAAATTGAAATCAAAGCCATTCTTGAGACAATCGGGAATTAAAAACATTTGAATGAAATTAGGAATTATATTGCATCCGTATCTAATAGTGCATGTTATCTTGAAATACAACTGAATTGGAATACCGCAATTATAAAAAGTAGACACGTTAAAAAAAAGTTTTAAATGACTCTACCTTTGTTTAAACTTTCTGTTCATAATCTTATACTTAACAATCTCAAGTTCTTACAAATTTACAAGTTGTATCTAACATGAGATACTCCCTGATGCTGAATATTAAGTAAGAACATATATTATGTATATAAATATGTGTAGCCTATTACTTGTAAGCTTGGATATATTGCATTCCAAATTACTTTGTGTGTTTAAAGATTGAGAAGCAAATATGGAAATGGAGAACACATAACCATTAGAAAATTATAGATACAGGTCTATACTAATTTCTTAATGAGTTATTTTTAGTTTGCTACTGTAGATTTAATGTTTGTATCTTGTAACTGAGGGAAAGTTTCAACAAGGCCCATTTTTTTATCTTCGGGTATCTTAATGGAAATATGTGTGAAATAGTAATGCAAAATGATAGATGTATGGAAATGGCAACCCTTGAGTTGGATATTCAACTGAAAAAGGTTACCACCAAATGCAAACAAAACAAAACAAAATCACCAACTTTAATATACTGATACACATGTTTTGGGCATCCAATTTGATGTGTCCTTTGCAATAAAATAGAGAACTCGGAATGTCCCTAGAATAGGGTCAAGTTCTAGAATTATTTCTTATTAATTATGGTTTTGGACTATATCATCAGAAATAAGACCATCATTTTGTGGACAAACAAGGGCATTGTATATAGCTGATTATGAAGTGTACAAGCACTTGCACTTTTGCAAAGGAGTTGATAGTGTTGTTAGTCTGTGTGATATGCATTTTTTTATTGATGTTATGTAATTGTAAAAGTATACTACCCCATTTTACAAGTAGTCCAACTCCTTGCTAAATAACGTAATAGTACAACAACCTATTAGTACAACATCATAGTTAAATAGATTAGAACTATACGCATCACTTTTTGTTAACTGAATGGATATAAAAATAAATAATAAACATGATTATCATTAACACAGAGCCATAGGTAAATTTACTATAGTAGTGTAGCAGTTCTTGACTCCTGCAAACTGTCACTAACAACTGGTAAACCAACCCTCAGCAGGGAGTAACTTGCATTGTGAGGTCAGCAAAGGGTAATTGAATCAATTGGTTAGGTGATTATCCCACCCACGGCTGGGAATTGCCTCACTTTCACATAGAGAATAGTGTCCGATAAATTGTGTGTAAGCTCACTTTGACTCCACTCTAAAAATTTGAAGTGTGTCCGATGAAAAATCAAACGGGTCACTTTGAGCACCCATTAAAGTTAACGGGGCAATTTGGAGACGACCCCTTAATTACTGAGAAAAAGGCCACCAAAGATGTTACATTAAAACATGGTCTTCTGAAAAAGCTCACTTTTAGGCCGATGTCGTAAAACTTTGAAAGCCTTTAACTTCGAAACGGAATGGAACTTGAATTTTTCCTTTTGACCTCCTCTGTGGCACCACAAAATGTACCTTTGACTGTAATTTCAACAAAATCTGAGAGAGTGGGTTCCACACCTTGGTGTTTTGGCATGGAATGACCCTCAAGAGATCATGAACTAAGGTTACAGAGTGGTTTAGACAGCAAAATAATGTCATCTGAAATTTAAGCTGTACGAGCTAATTACTAGGTAGTTAATAATCTCACCTTGTGCTTATCTGGATCAAACTTGAGTGGTCTGGGTCGGTCTGCAGCCTGCAGACCTTGAATGTCTATTGTGTGTAGGTTTGTCATAGTCTCATCGTTTCTTGCACATTGCTGCTCGTACTCCTCAATTAGTTCATCAAGGTACTCTGTCACTACACGCCATTCCTTGTCAGCCTGGAAAAAAACAAATTGAAAAAGACTTGAACCTACTGTTCACTTACATTCGGGTGTTTTGTGTCTATTTTTTTTTATAGATATCCATGTACAACATACAACTAATTCCTAAAAATTAAAAAAATATTACTCTTCAACTCTTATTGGACTTTGGGCTACTTCTAGCCCAGATTCGCTTCAGCCATTTCATTGTTTTAGCACAGTGAAGCTGAATTATTGCTAACAGCTAGCAAGACATAAGCAATTCTGGCTAAAACCTGCCCTAGATTTCTAGACACGATGTCTTGCCTCTAGGCTGTTTTTCAATGAAACTGTAACCCGATATCGTCTGGTCTGCCAACAAAATTGTGCTGGTTGCATGTCACAACAGGCCAATCTTTAAAGCTAAAAATCTTGTTTGCGAAGCCCAGGAAATTTCTTAACACAGGTCCAATTAATGTGTTAAGACACTGATCAGAGAGATCTGCTGTGCTTATTAATTTTTAAGTTTGAGTTCTGTTCATCTTACTGGTGAGTCCTTGAAGAAATTATAGAGCAAGACATCATCAAACTCTAGCCCCTTGGCTTCAAATATGGTCAACACCAGACCAAGGCTCAGCTCTGCTGGTAGCTTCTCCTTGGCTTCCTCATTGGCTACCAGGATAACCTAGGAAACAAAAAGGAGGCTTGAATAGTCAAAAACACATTATGTTTTATAAATCATATAACTGAGGCCTGATTTCCTTTCCAATGTTGACTGAAACATATGCATTTCCCTTTTGAGAAGTGGAATGCCCCAAAATACCTATAACACCCCCATACGAAGAATGGTCCAACCAGTGACCCCAGGTCACACCCAGTTGACCTTTGCTCTTCTCTTATTCCGTTTTGGCCCTGAGCCCAGACGGACGCAGAAACATTACATGTTGTGGGGCGGGCCTGGAAGAGGGAAGTCAACATTGGAAAGGAAATCAGGCCTCAGTTATATGATTTATAAAACATAATGTGTTTTTGACTAAATCATTACACTGAGCTGATTTCCTTTACACCAATGTTGACTGAAACATATGCATTAACCTCCGTTGAA
>JAMKCH010086111.1:0-10568 GCA_023653785.1 Ophioderma brevispina
CTTAACCTAATAATACAGGTACACGTCGCAAATTTAAACTAAGGAGTGGTCTGTTGAAATTGTAAAAGATGAGAAATTGACGTAGTTTCTGTCCTCGTCAAATTACGATTGTTTGTAAATATGAAAGATAACAAGTCCTGCGGCCCGCTACACAATGCTAGGCAATTTCTAGGAGCGTCATCATTTTCTTAGAAACACCCATGCCTGGTTGTAATGGCCTGGTTGTTTGGAGGGGTCTTTTTAAATTTCGAGATATCAGTTTTCAAAATATTTCCTTTTTTTTGTTTTTCAAATAGAGAGAGAGGTACGTTATGATACGAGTTGCGACGGACGGTGTGACCATGTTAACCAACATACATGTCAATGTGACGTGTATTGCCAAGTCTTTGGTGACTGTTGCATGGATTATGAAGATTATTGCCTCACAAGTAACAGTACCATCAGCGCTGGTGTCCCTTCTCTTCTTCGTAAAGACTATTATAAGTGTACAGCTGTGCATCATTTGAAAAATAAAGATGTCATACATTTAGTTGGTCAGTGTCCAATATCATGGACAGATGAAATAATATCATCACGTTGCCTCAATGGAACACATCAAATGCATGTTTATGATATTGACGGTATCAACTACCGTAACATCTATTGTGCAATCTGTCATTCTCGGAAAATGGAAGACATTCATCTATGGAATATTTACATGACACATCCTAATAGGTGCGGCAAATCGACTTCTATGTCGAAAAGGGGTTCACAAATTCGCAAGTGTTATGCAAAGTGCCCAAATTCCGATGTAGATCAACAGGCTTCACCTCTTTGTTCCTCTTACCTATATCAATATAATAATAGTTGTTCTAAGAATCCTCATTGCCCGTTGTGCAATGGGTGCGATCTGGAAGATGATTTTCTCTTTCTTTAAATGTGGCGTTTTGATGAAGGGCATGCTTTCACGAAAACTAATGACGTATGTCTGAAGTGTCCATTTGGTTCGATCCCTTATCTTGATGTCAAATTGTGCAGACCAGTAGTTTGTTCTTTTGGTGTCGTGCTGGATGGTAAGAAGTGCGTGCCACAAACGAGATCAAAAAGGGGCAAGTTCATAGGTTCTTGGATTTGTAAGCAACAACATATTTTTATATAAATTAGGGGTCAACAATCGTCTTTCGATTGTCTTCATGAAAGGCTCAGTGAAAATGTTAAAGAAGTTATTAGTGCTGAGGAATTTAAACACCAAGCTTCTGAAAATGAGTTTGATCTCTGGATGGCAATGAGATTTTATAACAAAAACACCATCGATGTTTTACGCGGTATAGAAAGCACATTGTTAGTAGAGACTGTTGCCATATTTCCGGATGTTATTTGTAATGTAACCTATGTAGACTTCTTTGCCTCATGCGAAAACAACTACTCCACTTCCTACAATTGCACAGGCCGCTGGTTCATTGGCAGTCCATCAGATTTTATATATCATGAAAATCTAAACTTGTATTTGAAAGACGATGTTGTTCTCAAACCGGAGCGTATATTTAACTTGGCTAATTATGAGTTTCAGAAAAATGATTATATAAGAGCAGAAATCAGTTTATTTTGCGGTGATATTGTGAGTGTTCCTTTACTTGATTGTGAAATGGTTAGATTAAAAGCAAACGAGTACCATATACACCAAAGCAGTTTCTTATTTTTTGCTGGTTTGCTTATCAATTCAAGCGATTTTATCATATTACCAGATGAAACAGCTCAAGTTTGTATCAGGTCTCTACAAAATGACTTGACAAAATCAACCAAATCGTCGCCCGCATCACATACTGTCGTATTTCACATTTTTGAGGTTTTTGCGAAATTTCGCCTAATTACTTAGTTCATCGAGTTCTTGCCATCCACAAAATTTCAAAATGTGAGGATGCCTAATTAATTAGTTTATAATTATATATTTTTGTCATTTTCCTCAAAATCATCATATCGGTATTTCAATACTGTCGTATTTTAAAATCACCATTCATTTACACGTGTTTTATATAGCGTTGTATTTTGCCGATCCCAAAATAAACGATTTCACATACAGACCTATTTTGACGTATTTCCATCGATCTTTCGTAAACAAGCGTTTCACATAGTGATCTATTTTACGTACATTAAAAAACAACAGTGTAATATGCGTCGTATTTTGCAATATACATTATTTGTGATTTCACATACAGACTTATAACTTTGTAGCCTAATTAAGATAATATAATTGTAGTTTTAAATTAGATTTATGGTTTATATTGGACTTTAAAATGTTTTCTTCAAAACAGTAAAGTCTAGATGGTTCTAATATGCTTCGTTTTACCTTATAGACATGAAATGTCGCGGTAGATTTTGAATTGCGATTTTCTCGGAAAACATGTTTTGTAAAATACGACAGTATGTGATGTGGGCGACGAAATCGTCCTATCGGTTTGTCTCAGGACCTCTCGACGCGACACACTTTGCATTGATTTGTTTTTCATTATTGGGTGAGCTTGGTACATTGGTCACCTATGCTAAATTTAAGCAACTTAGAAATAATTACGGTCGAAGCATCATGTGTTTCTGTATAGCTCTGTTCTTGGCTCAAATTGTTACCCTACTATCAGATAAGATACCACTGTCTGCGGGAGCTTGTGTTGCATTTGCCGTGGTGACTCATTATTTTTGACTTGCCGTATTCACTTGGACAACTATTCTCGCCATTATTTTGATTCGCACGTTTGCAATAAATTCGATGCTGCGTGTTGAGGATAGCATCAAATCGTTCTTCTTTTACGCGTTTTTAGTTTGGAGTATACCCATACCAATTGTGATTTTAGTCGTGAGCCTTCATTTCTGTCAATGTACTTCGTTAGAAGTTATATACGGTGGAGAAACCTCATGTTGGATAGTCGATACCAGTGTTAATCTATATGCTTTTGGGATTCCCGTGGCTATTACTATTGCTATCAATATAGTCTTATTAACAGCTACACTGATTACCTTGGATAAGGCTAGACGAAAATCAAATAACATGATGAAGGACAAGAACGCACACGAGAACGGCTGGAAAGAGGTTATACTGCTATCCAAGGTACGCTGAATCTTATTATCAATAGTGGTAATTTTAAACCAGTAATTGTTGAGGTTTGCTAACTGGTTCCAGTCCTAGTAAAGCCATTTACTGACCAGATTTGTTCATTTGCCCACTACAGGTGCATATTCAGAAGGCCCGCTAATTGTTGAGGTTCACTAATTGTTCTAGTCCAAGTAAAGCTAGTTTACTGACCAGATTTGTTCAGTTGCCCAATTCCGGTGCATATTCAGAAGGCCCGCTAATTGAGGTTCACTAATTGGTTCAAGTACGAGTAAAGCCATTTTACTCACCAGATTTGTTCAGTTGCATATTCAAAAGCCCCGCTAATCATTTATTTTCTTAGCGGGCCTTGTGAGCAACGGATTGTTAGAGTGATGGTTGGACACTCCAAATATAAACTTGGTCTAACGCCAACTCTGAAACTTGACGGTCACGCTAACCTAAACCCAAACCATAACCGAAATAAATTTTCATGGTAGCTCTGGCGGACCTTTATAGTAAGGGACGGCTTCTGCCTATAGAGATAGATAAATTAACCCCCTGGGGTCTACCACCTTTCTTACAGTATCTCTGATTGGCTCATAACCTTTGAGTAACCAATCAAAATAGACCTGGAATATCTGTACAAGGTTTTCTTACCATGTTTGTTTAGATACACCAAATAACCCAATGAACAACCAATCAAATTGCCCGGTAGACCTCAGGGGGTTAGACGCTAGAAGCCAGCGGCCACTTCGATGCGACGTTATTAAGCGGACAGGTTAACGCCCAAGACCACTACTACGTAAACCTTACAGAGTGCAAATATTTTACCGTCGAAAAGATTATCCACGATTTTTTTGCACATTTTTCAATATGGCGTCCAAAATAATGCAAACACGTGCGTGCTAGTTGTTGCTATGGCGAGTATTACGCTTCTAACACAGTGATAATGCACAAATGTAATATTTCTATTAAAGGGTTAATCAGCGATTTGCTAATCCGAAACAAAGAAAAAAATCATCAAAATTCATATTTTGGTATTTTTTATTACTGGTATGGATGTGCTAACCTCAAAGTGGTCGGCTTGAAATCCGTGTATTAAAGATAAGGTGGTACATTTCATCTGATTCTGGAATTTTCATACATGCATTATAAACTTCGGCCTGAAATAAAAAAGAAGCCTTTCCCTGTGAGTATCCCAGCTTTTAAAGCATGATATTGTGCACCATGGCATGTACAGTTGACCTCACACACAAACATTATGAATGTACTGGTGTACACCACAATCACAAGTTTAGTGTAGATTTTGAGAGGTCATCCCTGTATATCTATTTGCGGGAGACGGTATGACAACTTTCTTCAAATACTTCTATTTTTGTCTCCGCTGAACCAAGTTCGGAAGGGGACAATAAATCGATGGAAATTGCCAGAGGAGCTTCCGCTACGCCTACTTTTTAGCCTATGGGAACGCCACTTGGCGGGTGTAAGGATATTCAGCTGTGCTTTGAGTTTAGATAGTTTAAGTTGTCACTTCTTAGTGATCGCGACATTCGCCGGAGACACATTTTGCACACAGCATAAATACGTGTTCGCCTTGCTTCACTATTTAGTGATTTTTTAGTAGTTTATTGGAATTGTACACACATATCCTTGATTTATAAGCTAAAATAATGCATTCCCATATTTTTGTATTCTCCCGCATTATCGCTGATTATCCCTGTAATATGGAACTTTGACCTCCGGGATCGCCAAACACCGCCCGCCAACATTTTTTTTTTATAATCAGCGAAAATAAGCGTGATCGTGCGAATTCTAAACAAATTACTGGGAAAAATTACCCGGAAATCTTGCTTCTAGCATCCCCTGCCGGTTGGCCGATGATTCAAGCTAGTCCTACCGTGTTTTATTGTTTAATTATTTAAAATAACCGGAAGGAGTGACGGGTACATCCTGTGAAATGAATAGTAAGGGTCATAACCTTTACCTTAATCATAACCATAACCTCTAGAAATACTATTTTCTGCTACACTGTATGTAGGTTGGGTCAAGGGTCCTTGTGGTTCATGCTAGTCCTAGAGTGTTTTATTGTTTAATTGTTTAAAATAACCGTAAAGAGTGACGGGTACAAATGTGAAATGAATAGTAAAGGTCATAACCTTTACCTTAATCAGAACCATAAATTTTACAATACTATTTCTGTCTATCTAGCATGTTTCTCTCCACTGCTGAAGACAAGCCTTCTCATCGATTTGCCATTTTAGTCTGTCCTCAGTCGTTCTTTCCCATGTAACACTGCCGTCCTCTCTGATTTCTCTGGTATAGGGGTCCAGTCCATTACCTTTTTGGTCCATCTGTCATCGCCCCCTTGCTAGATGGCAAGCCCACCTCCACTTCTTTGTTTTTATTTCCTGAATTATATCACGGTCCGCAAAAATACTATTATATTCAAAATAAGAATACTGATTTTTATATTTATTTATTTAATGTATATAGATTGTAACGTTCAAGTTCTTTGAAGAGAAAGGATATGATACACCGCAATATCTGATTTATTTAAAATAGTACGTTTTTATGTTATAGGGATACTAAAATTATATAATATGATTTTATTGGCACAAAATTGCGGTTGATATTGATGAACGCAAAGAAAAAATTAATTGAACAACGATGATTCCGAGTCGGGGACCACTACCAAAACCTGTATTACTCAGGTTGAAGGTGAACTGATTCACCAGCTCGTTACGATCTATTCATCCTTTGCATATGCGATTACAATGATGTTTATTTCATTCCATTAATTCGTATACATTTCCATTGACTCACATGCTAATAAGAAAAAAATCAATCACATTTTCTGTCAAACTCGAAAGGGGAATGGGGAAATTACGAGGAGAGCAAAACAAACTGTTGTAGTCAAAATGGATACCAGTCAAATCAGTTCGCATATCAATTCAGCATTACCAAAAACAGACTGAACTGTTGTCATAGACCACGAACCTTAGCGGTTCGACACAGGCAATTTGAAGCTGCCTTACCCTATAAAACCCTAGCTTCAAAACCTAACCCTAGCTAGCCTTTAAACCAAACCCATTTTCAAAACATTACCCTAGTTTGAAACCTTAGAGCACCAAAAGCGGTTATATGGAGAATTGTGTTATTAAAATGTGCCTATGCTGATTTTGGCATTTTTTTCTAAATGCAATATTTTAAGCTAAAATTAACATTTGAGTTATTAAATGTAAGAATCATTTATCCCTCAAACCATTCAGAAGACCTTTGTCAGTTCTTCAATTTAAGATTTTTTACACTTAAAGACTAAGGAAAAAACATACAAACCGCCATACAAAAACCATCTTTCAAATCCTCCCCGAGACATGTATCCGTCACCTGAAATACGGAATTTAGCAGTCGATTAAAATATTATATTAACACTAGTGATCCTTCCTGCTTTAGGCACATCACACTGGAGAATTCTAGTGGTACCCTCGGAATGGTTATTCTCGCTCAAAGAACCATCAACTACCTGTCAGGATGTGTGGAACACACAGAAGCACTAACTGAAATGCTCCAAGATGTCGAAAAGAATGGTAACCCAATTGTGACAACATGGCTGGACCTGCAAAATGCATACGGTTCTGTACCACACAACCTTGTACAGTTTGCTTTAGAGTGGTATCATGTTCCACACCACATTAGGAAGATCATAATTATTTAAATACTATGATGAGTTATTCATATGTGTCAAAACAACTTAATGGATATAGTGCATGATAGGAGTCTTCCAAGGCTGCCCATTTTCCTGCATGTTGTTTCTGGCCGTCTTCAATCTGTGTCTTGATCTCCTAGACCAGTCCAAACACCTCGGGTACTGCATGAGTGGGTTTGACATCATATCATCTGCCAAAGCATATGTAGATGACCTGACCCTCGTAGCCAGGAGGGGACTAGCGAAGAACTTGTAAATACAGTGAACAACTTCCTCGAGTGGACACGGACCATGAAAGCCAAACCAAGCAAATGCAAGTTTCATGCCATGAAGAGGTTTGTCCCCAACGCAGAACAAAAGCGAAAAGGACACAAAACGCAATATGTGGAATACGATCCCGGCCTAGAAATGGACAGACTGCAAATTACTTATATCCACAGTCCACCCATGCGGTTCCTCGGGAAGCTGATCTATAACGACCTGAAGGACAATAACATCAGAGACATGGTATGCACAAAGCTGACACAAGTGCTTCATACAACCAACTCAAGTCAACTGAGTGGGCCTATGAAGCTATGGATATACAATAATGCTATTGTACCCAAACTGAAGTGGGAGTTCACCATCTATAACTTTCCAATTTCCCACGTCGAAATTATGGAAGCTACTTGCACAAAATACCTGAAGCAATGGCATGTATAAGCAGATGCACCACCACCAGCGCTCTGTACAGGAGCAGGAAACACTATGGCCTGCAACTGAAAAGGCTAACCACGTCAGTCAAATGTATACAAGTAACTAAGTACCATCTAAACAAGTACTCTAAAGATGGAAGTACACAGACACTCTACAGAAAATGCATGGAAAGTAAAAGACGAAAGCCAGATGGAATGGTATAAAAGAATTAGAAGAGAAAGAACGGCATCTAATTCTAAATGAAATGGCCGGTCTTGGGTACAAACAGAACCAAAAGCTGATCAAAGACATGAGTCATTAAGAAACAAAGGAAATTCCTCACCGGACTAATAAAAGATGTAGATGAGGAAGCCATGTTGGTCTACCTTTACGGATGTGCGAAACAAGGGCAGTGATTGAACTGGGAGTCTATCATGCAGGCCGACACCTCCTGGAAGAAACTTTTGTATGTATGGACGCCAGAGCTGCTGTCTTTCCACATCAATGCAATTCATGATCAACTTCCATCCCATGTCAATCTGAAGCTGTGGGCCAAGACCAATCGTAGACTCTGCCAATTATGTCATCATCGTCATTGTACTCTGTTCCATATCCTCAATGGTTGTAGCTACTCATTACAAAGTGGAAGATACAACTGGCGCCATGACCAAACACTGAAAGCAATCTCTACAGGTCTGGCACCATACGTCGTAGAGGCAAATCAGAAAAAAAAACATCGCACCTGAGAATCTAAACTCCATCTCTACAATAGCCTTTTGCACAGCTGATGGTACAACCTATCGAAATCCAGTCTTACCAGTGCCTAAGACAGAGCCAACCAATATTCTGAAGAAGGCCAATGACTGGTTATTCCTGATGGATGAGGAACACAAACAAATAGTGTTCCCTCTCCAGAAATCACTGAGACAGCTAAGAGACCAGATATCACCATCTTTTCTACCAAAACAAAGACAATGATCATCAGAGAGCTGACGGTCCCTATGGAGGAGAACCTATCCAATGCATAATGCAAGAAAGAAGTGCAAATACCAAGATCTAGTGGCTGACTGTGAAAGCAGAGGATGGTCTACATACTACTTTCCAATAGAAGTAGGAAGCAGAGGTTTCTGCAATACATCAGTCAACAAATGCCTGGCATCCTTGGGCATTTCTAAAAGAAAGAGAAAGGCCATAAGCGATACAGCAGCCAAAATTGCACTCACACTCAGGCCGAGCTATGTCATCTGGCTCGGCAGAAGCTCAAAGGCATTCAGACAGATGGAGCTATATACAAGCAACTCCAGTAATATGCTCTGAGGGAATTGGAATGGTTGGGCGCTCACAAAACCAAAGTCTGTTCCAAAGCCCAGAGACCTCAGAACACACTAATCTAGACAAAGAGATTGTGCATAAGGTGAATCTTCCCTACTAAGTCACCTTCACAGAGGGAGATATATCAGGAGTGCTTATCTTAAACGGATAAAACTAGGCTCCGAAGGTGACAGCGCTGGTGTTCTACCAAAGAACTATTCCTGACGTGTCATGTGAATGTGTTCATGTGAACGATGTGTTGTTTGAACGCGCCAGAATCGGCATTAATCTTTTAATATCCAATTGAAGGACGACATAGCAACAGCTATTGATAAAGTGAAGTTTCCATGTCAAGTAAACTCGAGAAACCAATCCCTAACGTCTTACAGGTTAGGGATATTCACAATGGCGTAATCCAGAGTATCACACGAGAACAATCACGATCGACCCCACCCTAATTTTGAACAAAGTACCCATTTTCTCGGCCCATGTGACCTTAAACGACTGAGTACACCTCATAGGAGGGATGGGTCAGAGAGCATTATAACCCATTTTTGTATTTATAGCTCTTGAATTGCAGGAGAAGAAGGATTTCATAGATTTTGAAGAAAAAAAAATTCTCTCGACATGATATTGACACTAAACCTATGACCACACTACACTGTATGTAGGTTGGGTCAAGGGTCCTTGTGGTGCAATTTGGCAAGAATCGGCTCATGTGTTTTAGGTTTTTAAGAGAGCGTTTGGAGGAAGAAAAAGAATCAAGAGTAGATTGTGCTTTAGAAAGCACGGGTATATCATGCCCTGACCATTTCCTGCACCCCTTGTGTGAAAGCAGCACCGCAAACAGAAGCAGAGTGGAAAAGCCTTGGACTGAGCATGGAAGAAAGATATAGAGAAGGAAGCACATCGACCCACTTGACGTTTGAACGATCTATCTGCCGCTCTGATTATATAATTCGGTGCAGCCGCATGATATACTGTCTTCTCTCGATTTCTTTCTTTACCTTAGTCGTGCAACGACTAAGGTCCTGTATTCCAGTCATTTCTTTCTTTCTTATATCATGCGGTGCAGCCGCATGATATACTGCCTTCTCTCGATTTCTTTCTTTCTTTCTTCTTTCTTTCTTTGTACCTTGCTTCAAAATGCTACTAGTGTCAGATGCTTGGTCGGATTGAACCGAGAATTGGCCACAAGGACCCCTGACCCAAGCTTCATATATGGTGTAAACAGTTTTACCATAGGGGTCACGTAGGTTCAATAGCGGTCACTGTCGCGCTAACACCCTTTTTCCTACTTCTCCCACAGTTCGCATGTGCTATCGATGCCATTCGGTCACAGTGATTGCCAGATGCCTGGCCATATGGCTTGTACACAGATTTTGAATCCAAAGTCATTTAGGGGTCAAAAAGGGGCAGTCTCTCTAATCCCTCCTAATATTTCAAAAAGCTACTGGTGTTACATAGTTATCTTGATCTTGACCAGACTTCGTCAGAATAACCCCTGACACAAGTGCCATACAGGGTGTTCACAGATTGGGGTCAAAGGTCACGCAGAGGTCATTACAGGTCAGTCGCTCTTACCCTCCCTTTTGCTGATTCTGCCACAAATCAATTGCTATAATCACTAGACTTGCTCAAAAGAACCGCTGACCCAAGGCCCATATGGGGGTGTTTACAGATTGGGGTCAAAGGTCACGCAGGGGTCATTACAGGTCATGTCGCTCTTACCCTCTTTTTGTTGTTTCTGCCACAAATCAATTGCTATAATCACTAGACTTGGTCAGAAGAACCGCTGACCCAAGGCCCATA
>JAMKCH010086116.1:0-14246 GCA_023653785.1 Ophioderma brevispina
CCGTTCTGGTTTTCCGGTTCGATTTCCCGGGCCACTCGTTGATATTTAATCGGGTGAATTTCTAGACGACAAGCCGTTGGTCCCATGTGCAGAGATCCATAGCTGCGCATGCATATCACAGTTAGTTTTGAAATGAGTAGGGTGATTACCCTAGCTGATCCAATTCCGTCCCAGAGAGTGGACCCAATGGAAATAAAGCTCCTGTTGAGGCTTTCTTTGCTTATCCAGGATACTGTCAGAATATAAACCAATGTTGGACAAATATGTGTGACAATATATCTCACACCAAAAATGGGTTTAAAGGAGTGAGGCGAGGGTAATTTTCGACAATTGACTTTGTAACAATGATATTCCTTGATAGTGGTTAGTGTGTATTTATCGTGTTTTTGCTCATTTCTCATTCCGGGTCATTTAACTGATCAGGTCATTAACTGCTAGCATAGATTGATCTTCTTCACAGTAGTTGTTTGGTCTGGTGCATTTGCTGGATTTATTTTGTCACAACCTGGAAGTGACGCCCTGCAGCTAGAGCTTTATACAAGATTTCGGCATGAAGATTTCTTGTAGGAGACAGAGTGCTTTCTAATGGCTCCACGTGAGTTTAACATTTCTTTTAATGATATAAATCTTTGTTATTTATTCGTGGATCGGATCGTTTGTTGTACATATATACGCAGATGGGTTGATAATTGACACGTCGAAGTCGATAATGTTAATTCCCAAATTTCAAACATGCGCGCAAAGTGGAGCTATCATTGTACTTCTCTGATTACACTATGAGCTAAAATCTCAATTCCCTTGGCACAGTTCAGCAGCTTTCATTCACTATTGTATTTAGAAAATATACCCCCTGGTTTTTGGGTATAATATATGATACCCAGATCACACAAGGTCAGTTCTTGTCAATATATATACAAGTACAAACCACTGAACCGTGTCCTTGGTGGATGAAGGGAGCAACCTCAATCACATGAAGAAAATTTGTCCCTTTCTCTATTCAAAATTAGATTAGATACACTGTCTGCAAAATAAATAAATAAATAAATAAATAAATAAAATGCATATTCTGATATGAATTTTGGCTGCAGTAAAATTTCTTAATTGTCTTAGTTTTAGTAAATTTAAATTCATATAAAACTTATAGGCCGTTTGGATGTTGACAGCCAATTTTCACATAGAAAGTTGTGAAAGTGGTTCACTTTTTTACTAACGAGCTTTTTTATTTCAAAGGGCAAATAGGATTTTTTCCCGCCAAGTGAAGATATCCTACAAATCAATTGCACATAGCTTTAGACAATGTTGAATCTTGAGGACCTTTTTGAACAACTAATTAATTTCTACTTTTACCAAAGAACTACGTTAACCCTTAAAATGATTAAATATGTCAACTTGTCTATTGTCTGTCAGAAAGTAAAACTATGACTGCTGTTCACTGGGTACATTATAGATATTAAAATCTGTATCTGAAACGTGGACCTGTTTGTGAAACTCTTTTTAAATAAAATAATTCCATGTGCAATTGTTTCACGTACAGGTGCCAATTTTAGTCAGGTTCCTTATGTAATTTTGTTGGCTTTTTATGGAGATTAGGAAAACTATACATTTTCTGAAAGCTTATAGTTCACCAAATAAGAAAATCAATGTTGGCATTTTTTTAAATTCCCCTATGGCGGCCATTTTCAAAATGGCCGCCAATTTTTTGCTCGGATTCTGAGACTCGTAGAAGCATGGTTCTGGTGTCTATACCCATGTTTTAAGGGTCAAGGAATCCAATAAGATCATTGATAACAACACCATATCATTTGGTTTTGGGGGCCATATTAAATTTCAAAATGGCCGCCAAATAAAGTCGCTTTTGCCCATATCCCGGTTTCTGAGACTGGTAGAGGCATGATTACAGTGCTTATATCCATGTTTCCATGGTATAGAAATTCAATAAATATTTTGATAGAAACATTCGATCACTTGGTTATGGCAGCCATCTTAAATTTCAAAATGGCCGCTATAGCAGTGTAGTATTTACAGACAGTTTGCCTGCAAAAAATGCGATAAATGTACAAATTGAAGTCTTGATATGTCTGTTACTTGCCTGTAGGAACTATTACCTGCATGGTAATTTCATTTTTCCAAAAAAGCTCAAAATTTAAGATGGTGACCAATATGACCACCTTAACAAATCTTTTAAACTTTTAAATTACCATATATCTTTAATATGTTTAGTTACATCATCCAGAAAGTATAATAAAATTATAATCTGAGCTATTGGTCTTTGACAATTAGAAAGTCCAATCTGATTATTATTGCTTCGTCAGCATGCTCCAATTTCAAGATAGGGTCATATTGCCATCTCAAATATTTTTTTTGAAACTCTCAATTGGCATACCTGTTGTATATTTGGTTATATTATCGATAAATTTGTTATACAATACAATACAAACATCATTTGATATAATGCCTCCTGCTCAATCGTATCGCACCTGTGATAGACTAACACCTCATACCAGAACAACCAGGTTTCCAGCCAGGCAAATAAACAACAAGCCAAGTACTCAACCTAACTCAACACATTGAGGATGGTTTCAAGAAGGGTATGGTAACCGGAGCTGTGTTCGTCGATCTCCATAAGATTCTGGAAATTACCACGGACACCCGATTGACTGAGCTTATCCGAGAATTGCTGGCAAACAGGATGTTCTTTGTTCAGCTAGGAGCGAAGAAGAGCTGATGGCGTAGGCTCAAGAATGGTCTACCACAAGGGAGTGTGCTTGCACCTCTCCTGTTCAACATCTATACCAACGACGGGGCGGATCCAGGATTTGAAAAACGTCAAAATTACCGGGGGGCTGAAAGGCTAAACTTGTCCAAAATTGGCTGATTTTGCAAGATTTTGCAGAATTACCGGGAGGCGCGCGCCTGAACGACCAACCTAGGAGTGCAGGAACCTGTTGTTTTATTTATGCAGACGATCTTGGAATTAGCGCACAAGATGCCGACTTCACAGTTGTTGAAGAGAGACTCTCCAAAGCTTTGGATGAACTCATTCCTTATTATGAGGAAAACAACCTAAGTGCAAATCCATCCAAGACACAGGTGTGTGCTTTCTATCTACGCAACCGTGAAGCCAAACGTCAGCTTAAGGTTACCTAGTCTAGAACGCTCCTGGAGCACTGTGATAACCCTGTCTACCTAGGAGTTACCTTGGAGCGCACTCTTTCTTAAAAGACCAAAATCGAGAAGACGAAGAGTAAAGTATGTTCACGCAATAATATCTTGCCAAACTCACTGGCACAAGATGGGGTGCTCGCCCACATACCCTAAGATCGACGGCACTTGCCCTGTGCTACTCATGTGCATAGTATGCTTGCCATGTATTGGAAAGATCAACCCATGCCAAGAAGCTTGATTCAGCGTTAAATGCCTTTTGCCGGCTTATCACAGGATGCCTCCGTCCAACACCAACGGAAAACTTATACATCCTTGCAGGAATTGCTCCACCAAATATCCGTCGTAGCGTAGCGAGCATGCAAGAGCGTAGCTGCCAGGTATCTAATGTGAAGCACCCTATGTCTGGACAGATACCTGCTCCCAACCGCCTTAAATCCAGAGAGAGTTTCTTAAGCAAAGTCCAACCTCTTGAAAGAGTCTCTAAGGAGCTCAAGAGAGTCGCCCTGTGGAAAGAAAGACTTGTCATCAACCAAGTAACATCTATTGGTATTGAACCTGGTGAGCATCTCCCACCTGGAGCTGACTCCTCATGGGCTGAATGGCGTAGCCACAACAGATTGAGAACCACAATTGGCCGATCTAAGGTTTCCTTGCAGAAGGGTTCTACCTGGAAGTAGATCAGGACACTGCCTGTGGTTGTGGAACCACAGACATTGGAACATCTCTTGGTCTGCCCACTGCTGGAGCAACAATGCACAAACAAGGACCTTGCGGAATTCAGTGAAGTAGCCAGATATTGTACCCATCTCTGGCTGGATCATTTTGAGAACCACATTGTTTGGACACGATAAGAAGAATTAAGGTAAAAGCTTTTACAAATAAAAAGGAAATTCTGTTTGGCCTAAACACGATAATATGATAGATTTAAGAGTAATCAACACAGGTAAAACAGGTAAAAGAGGTAAAACATATTATCATCTAATCTATAGTATAAGAAACAGTAGCACAATAAAAAATAAAACTACATGAGACAATATATGCCAATTTAAGGACATGCTCAACTCTTTGGAAATGGGGGAAATTTCACTGCTTTCTTAAAAGTAACGATGGACCTGGAGTGGCGAACAGAGATGGGCAAAGGGTTCCATATAGGCTAGGGACTGCATTGCTAAAAGCCCTGTCACCCACTGGAGGAACAGTGAAGAGCATGTTGTCATCTTCACACCGCAAGACTGACCTGCCAGGAATATACAAAGAGAGGTATTCGGACAAGTATGATGACAATTGTCCCAAATACCAGCATAGGCTCAGAGACAACACGCTCATAGGAGCTCTTTGAGGAGTGGGTAGTTGGTGTTCTTCTGTCCTTCTTTGTTAGAGTATGGGATTGGCCTCTATGCCTTTGACCATTAAAATCCATATATATAGTATTTTTGTTTTGTTTGTTAACATGCTCCAATTCAAGGTGGTAACCCCCTTCTGAGACCTTTAAACCTAGAAATTGTCATATATCTGTAATATAAATAATAAATATATATTTGGTTATAGCATCCAAAATCATTAAAGAAAAGAATATGAGATAATACGGCCTTGGCTATTAGAAAGCCACATTATGGCAGCTTTGTTTTCCTAACATACAATTCATGATATGACCACCTTCAAACAACCAAAAAAACTTATGAATTGTCAGTTACATATTTAGTTTTATCATCATAAAGTTACAGAAAAAGTGTTAACTAAAGTACAAAAATATGTCTTTCCCCTTAATAGAAAATCATATCTGTCATTTTTGTTTCAACATGCTCACATCTCAAAATGGCCACCTTCCAAAACCTTTAAAAAATATATTGCTATATACCTAGGTTATCATCCAAGAACTGCTAAACTAGTGTAAATTAAAGTATGGTGAGATATGTGTCTTTGGCCATGAGAAACTCATATTTTTTTATTTAGTTTACATACTTAAAATCCACGATGGCAGCCAAAATGGCCACATTACAAGATCTTTGAACTTATAAAAATTGTGATGAAATTAAATACAAATGAATGGCATACGATATTTGTCTTTCACTACTCTTGACGAAAACTGTTAGAAAGTCATGATCTGATTTTCTCTTTTGTTAAACTTGCATAAAATTCAATATGGTGGCAAATATGGACATCTTTCAGGATCTTTAAAACCTATAAACTGCCATTATATTTGAAGTGTATTGACCCCCATCTTAAACATATTTAACCAAATAAAATGCCAAATACGACTTTCTAATGGTTAAAGATATATCTCATACTTTTTACACTTTTTATCGTAATTATGTTAATATTAATATATGTGACCTGTTCCCACGAAACCCGGATAAAGTCGGAAAATTTTCATTTTGAGATAAGCACAGGTTTGAAATGCTGGGAAACCCAGCTTTAAAATGATGTATAACATGTAAGCATTGCTCTTTCTTTTGTCCATCAAAAAATCAATATATGCCTTGAAATTCTTTTGTTTTCTATTGATTTTACACAAGTTTATTGATCTCTTTCTCCCAAAGTACTCTGGCGACTTTGTCCTGGTTTTGTGAGAGCAGGTCACATATTACAGATGTTTTTGAAGGTATTCATTGCAGCTGCCATCTTGAATTTTAAGCATGTTTACAAAGCAAAGACATTAGATATGACCTTCTAATAGGCAACTTGAATACATAATATTACTTAAATTTGTCCTTTTATCAAAACGGATGGTTGTTAACTAAATATAGAGAGATTTGTGGTAATTTCGAGCGTTTTAAGATCTTTGAATGCAGATATACCGGCCGCCATCTTGAATTGCGAGCCTGTTTGTCATTGTCAGAAAATGTCAGATACAAGGTTTAATGCACGGTTAAAGACATAATTTCACACTCAAACTTGAAACCTTAAAATTTTTGCAGGGGCACACTCTGTACTACTATACACTACTATGTGTTTCGCATACCTTTTGTAAGCAAAACTCTTTTACTTGGCAGCCATTTTGAAATTCAAGATGGCTGCCATGTCGAAATGATCCGTTGTTGTTAACAATGTTATATTGGATTCTTCAACCCTGAAACATGGGTAGAATCATGAGTTTAATGGTATTAAAGACCGGAGTGTGGGCAAAAAACGTCTTCACATTGGCGGCCATTTTGAAATTCAAGATGACTTCCACAACCACATGGTCCATTGTTGTTATTAGTGTTCTTATCGGATTTCTGGACCCTGAAAACATGCGTATAGATGCCATAATCATGCCTCTACTAGTTTTAGAGACATGTATCTCAAAAAGCAACTTCCCTTGGCGGCCATTTTGAATTTCAAGATGGCCGTCACAGCCACATGATCTAATGTTGTTGCATTGAGATTGACACCCGCCAACAATGTGTTTAGATGGTGAAATTACGTTTCTAGGTGCTTTAGAAGCCAAGATATAGCACATTATAGGTTCAAAATGGCAGCCATTTTGAATTATCCAAGATGGCTGCTTATATGCGTTTTTAAAAAAATGCCAACATTGATTTTCTGTTGCTGTGACAGCTGAACTTTAGAAAAACGCAAAAATTAGCAAATATTCATAAAAAGCCAACAAAAAATAATATTTGAACATAGTGAACCTGACTTTTTGGTGTACACGTTCGAAACATGCTTACTGTCAAAGAAAGCATAGGTATGTGTTTCTTGGACAACTCAAAATAGATTTTGACCTATCTCTAAATGTAAACGAGTGAAAATTTCACTCCCCAAAAGGGTTAAACTCTTTTAAACCACTCCAAAATGAGTGGTTTGTACTTAATAAGAGCAAATTCCCACTCAAAAAGAGTGAACATCACTCCGAAATGAGTGGATTCCACTCGTTTTCGTGTTGTCCTTCGTTTCACTCCTAAAAAGTGTTGTCCTTAAACTCCTCAAACGAGTGGAAATCCACTCTTTTTGGAGTGATTTTTACTCTTGAGTGGAAATTCACTATTTTTTTAAGTACAAACCACTCCTTTTGGAGTAGTTTACAAGAGTTTCACTCTTTGGGGAGTGAAATGTTCACTCGTTTACATTTAGAGAATACTACACGCACAAACTATAGATTGAGAAAGCAACAGTCGTCAAAGATCACGCGGTAATTAGATAGGCACTCAGATTCTCTATTTCAATTAAATGTTATGGGTGAACGTGCACCATTTTTTTCTGTTGCACTGACCCATAACGCCAAGTAAACCGAGGCAAAATGTACTATTATTATTCAATTCTATGCGTAGATTCAATTAAATGGTGAACTTATCAACCTTCCTGATGTGTGTGTGTGTGTTGCAACCAAACAATTTCAAGAGCACCAGGTTACCCAAGTTCAACAATTCATAATTATTATATTCCGTAATGTGAAGCGTTAAAGGGAGAATGAGCCGATTTAAGTATAAAGTCTTCATCTTGATAGAATGACCATCACCCCAGAACCCCAACCACTGATATTTCAATCCGCTTTGATGTGAGAGCTAAAACGTGATAGAGTACTGTGTAAAGTTAATATTGCTCGACCAAAATGGGGCTGCATTCCGCACGTTTTCGCTTCTAACATCCAAGTTAAACCCCCATTAGCCCGAAAATTTTACAGTGTAATGAGAAAAATAGTAGTTTGAACAATTCCGGTAAAATCAGGGGTTAGCGATCGGACCATGGCCCTTTAAGTATTTCCAATGAATCCACAACTCATTGTGCAAGTATTGTCTAAAGAGCAGTTTTCAAACATCTATTGCGTTTAATTGAGTTATTCCTATCATCATTTACTGCTCTGCAGCTATAGGCTATTAAAGGTGCAACGAGAGATTTCACATATCAGGTGTCCCTAAAAAATTGAAAGTACTGATTTTTGCCCTGATATAAGGCTTTCCATCAAAAATGTCCCCATCTGAAAGGATTAAGCTGAGAAATGTTTCTTTGATACAAAAATTGTGCAATTTGTAATTTCGCATAGGAGCAAATACGAAATTCAGCTTATGTTTTACATTGAAATATAAGCAAATCAAAATCGCGTTTTTTTTCTCACTTTTAAGACATTTTTGTAGCGAAACACAGGGTAAGAAATCTATTGAGTGTCTAATCTATATGAAATTATTATTAGGACACAATATTTGGGTGCCTCAAAATCTCTCGTTGCACCTTTAAAGTTCGTAAGTTCATAAAACATATTTGAAGGTATTCTTGAAGGGACGAACTTTACAATTCGTGTAACAAAGAAGCACAGTCTAATGCACGACATATTTTGTTTGTTAACTGCCATTGGCCATAGGAGTCATACCAGAATTTCTCTTAAGTAAATTGAATTTCTCCAGGGAGAAATTTCATGCCAATAAGAGGGCTCCTTTTGACTGAATTTCTCCTATGTGAAATAGAAATTCCAGCCAATGATAGCCGCTCATTCTGGCCCTAAAGCGCTCTTTTAACTGAATTTCTCCTAGGAGGAATTATTTTTTCCTAGGATAAATTCCAGCCAATGAGAGCGCTCCTTTTGACTAAATTTCTACTAGGTTAAAATTCGTCCCTTTTGACTAAATGTCTCCGAGGAGAAATTAAATTCTCATAGGAGATAGTTCAGCCACTGAGAGCGCTCCTTTTGGCTAAATTTCTCTTAGAGGATATCTATCCACTTCATATTTAATCTGTTAGAAATTAGATCTATCAGGAGCGCTGTCATTGGCCGGAATTTCTCCAAAAGGAACCCAATTTCTCCTAGCAGAAATTGAATTTCTCCTAGCAGAAATTGAATTTCTCCTAGCAGAAATTGAATTTCTCCTAGCAGAAATTGAATTTCTCCTAGCAGAAATTCTGGTAGTTGTGAATCGTATGGCCTATGTTCGTTAAATAACATATGGGCTGTTCTACAAATGTCGGTGCCATTAGCATTTTTACCATTCTTTGAGCTAGGAAATTTTACTGCAAGTATACATTTCGGATTTTCTTTGCTAATTTGATAGAACACGGCGAGTTAAGTATCAAAACACTTTTTCGTATGTACAACATTCTTAACATGTTATTTTAACATCATACACACTTTCCACGAAAATGGTGTAATCTACGTTATCCGCGCAGCAAAGACTATTTGTTAAACTCAAAATAGTAATTATTCACTTAATTTTGAACATTCATGTAGTAATCATATCATAGTATTGGAATTTGTCCACCTGGAACGCCTCAAATACTTCATTTGTGTTTTAGAAAATATTGATGTTCGTTTTTTGAAGCGACCGTTTTAACCTTGTGAACAACGTTATCCGTATTTTCTCCGGAAGTATATATCCCATTCACTTCGCCACATAGTATGTCATAGGTCTACTACCCCTGGCACTAATAGTATTGGAATGTTTCGATTTTCTTCTTAAAACCTACTGTTATACCACCAAAATAAGATAAATCATGATCAGCGTTATCGTGAACAACGTTATCCGGTAGATTCAATAGCCGTATTTTGACAAATTGTTTCCAGGTCAGGTTTCTTTTTCCATTGCAATTTATTGAAGACGTCTACACAAATCAGCCGAGCAGCAAATTTGGGGCGATTTACTTAGTTTTCGTATTTTATTTACAACTCCATGAACCTGATAATGTATTTTTAAATATACCAATATGTAAATACTTTGTTCATAGTGTGCAAAACTCCACGGAACATAGTGAGCCTACATCACGGTAATACAAATTAACCGCATAGTTGTGAATGCATACACACGTAATACGAGCTGTTAACCGATTACTGTACGTGTGTTAACTGATAATGCTGTTAACAGAGATAACGTAGTTCACATGTATCTGCCTTTATTTGTTTATTTGATTAGAGGAAGTATCTTTGAACGATTAAAAGTATTTTTTCATGTTGATCATAACTATAGTTACATATCGCCATCAAAAGTAGCAACTATATCGATCTTTTATCGTTTTGTAACATTTTCCCATAATAAAATACATGGTGCGCGCTGCTCGCGGAGTGTCATTTATATGTCATTACAACTGAAATTACAAACTAGTTGGTCCGTGATACGTAACTTCCTATTACGCATGCCATTTGCACTATCTAGGCATTAGTATTAAACGCTAAAAAGGTGCATGAGTCACACAAAATGTTGTTTACTTGTCGTGTTTAATAAGGAATATGGATAATATTAATTTATATTTTACTACAGTAAAATATTTAAATAATATTTATTTTGGTAAAGTAAAACTTAAAGCTCCGTTTTATGGAGTAATGCATATAGAGCAAGAATGCATATGATTTTGGCTCTATCCGATTTTCAGCCTCGATCTCACCACTCACACCATCATAGGTAAGACCTATAATCATCATTATGAAAATGGTATTTTTCAAACATGACTATAACATATAACATTGTGAAGATGCAGGTGAAATATGATCCCTGAAATTGGTTCTACAGTAACCAATATGCTATTTTAATAAATTTAATTGCTGCAAACACAACTTAGTAGGACTGTTAAACTGTTCGGGCAGCATTCTTTCACACAGAATGCAAATAATGGTATGCTGAAATCAAACGGCCTCAACACAATTAAAATATCCAAAATCAAAACCAAAATGTACGTATAGACTACATAGATCAGGAGCCCAGAGAGTTTATGCAGTTGAAAAAGTACGTCCCGAAGTACGTAAGGTTTTATGGTCTTCTTATGTTAGTATAGGGTTAGGATTCAATATTCCATATTGCTGCCGGGTCACATCCTGTGCAAAAAATTGGTGAAAATAAGGTAATATACAGGTGTCAACAAATTTTAAATGCTCGAATCATGTCTAATCTCTAATTTTCCGTCTAGCATCACGGAAGAAAAGTCTATGACCGCGTTTCTTGATATTGTTTTATTACCAAGTTATGGTTGAGGTCGAAGGTCACAAAATCAGCTGTACAAGGGTCAACTTCTCCAGATGCTCTAATTTAATTTTAAAAAGGCCTAAATTGTCCTTCTTTATACATTGATTAAAGTCTGACTCAGAGATTTCGAAATATTATTTTTTTGTGTGTGTTATAATGAAAAATAGTCAACTAGAACTAAAGATAGTAACCTAAAATGCACAATCCCGAAATTTGAGATGAATCGGATTTTTCGTTTTGATGCAGTAAACATTTATGTGTTAGGCCATGAGGCCAAAGCGAAAAAGATGCTCGGATAAGGATCAAGGTGGCGCACCCCTGGCAAGTACATAATTCTTCCGAAATAATTTTCCTAAAATTATAGAAATCAGTTCTACGTGTGTTCTCACTTCTAGTATGTGCACATTCTCGAGAAAATGAATTAAATGTCATCTCAATTTATGCCCTGAATATCAGTGA
This sequence comes from Ophioderma brevispina, assembly GCA_023653785.1. Taxonomy (NCBI): domain Eukaryota; kingdom Metazoa; phylum Echinodermata; class Ophiuroidea; order Amphilepidida; family Ophiodermatidae; genus Ophioderma; species Ophioderma brevispina. The sequence continues at coordinate 11,490 of JAMKCH010086116.1, forward strand.
CTACGGGATGTAAAACATGATTCATTGACTCCAGCAAATAATGGGGGCTATTGATAAATAAATCCGCTCGGTATGTAAGACCAAACACTTTGCACAGATTCCTTTTTCATCTGGAACTGCAGAGCCATTGTTATTATGCATGCAACTGAAAAGATTGCAGGTGTTAAACCATCGCCCCCCCCCCCATTTAGGGTAGACGTTTCATATAGAAGTCCCATTGATGCAAATGAGGTATTGCCATTCATTCCGTCAAGCACTACTGCACAACGTCACACAGCGCATGACGGAATCATTTGTAATACCTCATTTGCATCAATGGGACTTCTATATGAAACGTCTACCCGATTTAGATTAAGCTATTTTTTATGACGTGGAACACAAATTATCTGTCCTCTTTCATGAATAAATAGTTAGAGGTTCTACTGTGTGTTCAATTTTCTTTGACCCTATATTTCATCCTTTATTCGAAAAGGAAACGAAGGTGAACAAAGCTCATGAGAAAGAAATCGTTTGGAAAACTGTGACCTAACATCTTTCTGCAGAACCAAACCCGTAACTTGCCGCGTAACCCCATTTCTATACAATTTATTGCTTTCATAGCAGAAATCGAAAATCATTCACCTATATGAAATGCAGGTGAACCGGTGCCGAACAAACTTTTAATTGAATAGAAAAGGGGTCCAATATTAATATGATTAAGTTATGGGTGTTGGTTCTGGACCAAGATGTTAGGTCATAGCTTGCCAATCAAACTTCTTTCATGATTTTTGCTCATCTTCGTTTCCTTTTTTAAAAAATGATGAAATATACGATCAAAGTTATTACACTCCCAGCAGAAGTTTGAGTTTTATTTTCTTCTTGAATGAGGCTGTAGCTCAATCTAAACCGGACGGTTAAAACAATTCAAAAGCTTTTAACGTCATGGAAAATAACAATGGTTTGCAGTCCCAGAGAATTTGAAGTCCGTTGTCCTATTCATCCTATTCATAACGGGCGGATTTACTTATCAATAGCACCATTATTTGCTGGAGTCATGGATCGTGGTGTACATCTCTTGGTCACTGATATTCAGGGGAAAAAAGGAGATGACATTTAATTCATTTTCACGAAAATGTGCACATACTAGAAGTGAGAACACGCGTAGAACTGATTTTGATAATTTTAGACAATTTATTTTAGCAAAATTATGTACTTGTTAGGGGTGCGTCACCTTTGTAAACGCTATGAGATCTTGCCCGCTAGCCTATGTAGTATTACGTCCCATAGGATACTGTGTATAACAAAAATTCCGGATCCGGAATTTGATAACAAAGTTGTGATTTTCTATATGAAGGATGAAGGAATTCGATTTAGGCTTAGCAATTTCACACAGTGATTAGTATATGGACAAGCATTATGTACATGCAAGAAACACGATTTTTTTGGAAATTGAGGGCGCCCTCCTCAGGAAATCTCTGAGTCAGCCTTTAATTATGTATGGAATTATATGGAATGAGTAACACTTAAAAACAAAGGTGTTAGGAACCCTGATACACCAAACATTTTCAAGTAATCGATTTCACAGTGAATGAAATTGACTAATGAGCTTAATCTTTGATAAAAAATATTTGTTTTCACAAAATAGGCAATTGTTTTAATATAATTTCAAACATGCATTAAACGTACATTACATTTAGAAACAGGATTGTAAAAATAAAATATTACATGCATCAAATGTGACTGAATTTTATGTATCTGTAAACAGTGGTGAACAGCGTTATCTGATAACGTGTTTCTGTTTTGTTCATTGGCAATTACAATCATCAATTTTAATTGTATGTGGTGGGAAGCAGCAAATAACTTTACCCCTCTTCAAAATTCGGATGAATGATGTTAAAATGCCCACATATCGCAAATAATTTGAAATGGTCAACAACGTTATCTGACAATATACATATAGAAACGTTACTTAAAGCAAAAGAGAAGCAATATAATATAATTACACATTAGAATGCTTCATAACCACTTCTCTTTAAAATTTAGATGAGATGTTTAGAAATCAAATTAGATGAAATGAGCATTTTGTCACTGTTTGGAACGATTGTATGGTGACAAAATACCTTTATATGTGCCTTGGTAGAAAATAAGCACATTGCAAGTACAGTACTTACAATTTTAAGCACACTCAAGAAATGTACTTACATTGTGCTTGCTGCTGTTCAAGTATAATGCAAGTACATTTTGCAAATAGCCACTCAAAATATGTACTTACACTGTGCTTGCAATGTCCTTGCTGCTGTTCCAAATATCAAGGTTTGGAATGTGTCTTAGCAAGTACATTTTAAGCACACTCAAGAAATGTGCTTACACTGTACTTGTTATGTGCTTGCTGCTGTTCCAAATATCGAGGTTTGGAATGTGTCATAGCAAGTACATCTTAAACACACTCAAGAAATGTACTTACATCGTGCTTGCTGCTGTTCAAGTACAATGCAAGTACATTTTGCAAATAGCCACTCAAAATATGTACTTACACTGTGCTTGCAATGTGCTTGCTGCTGTTCCAAATATCAAGGTTTGGAATGTGTCTTAGCAAGTACATTTTAAGCACACTCAAGAAATGTACTTACACTGTACTTGTAATGTGCTTGCTGCTGTTCCAAATATCGAGGTTTGTAATGTGTCTTAGCAAGTACATTTTAAGCACACCCGAGAAATGTACTTACACTGTACTTGCAAGGTGCTTGCGGCTGTTCCAAATATCGAGGTTTGGAATGT
>JAMKCH010086117.1:0-10416 GCA_023653785.1 Ophioderma brevispina
TGTTTCCAACGTGTCCAGTTCTGAGAAGGATTTTCTCCACCACAAAAAGGAGTTGGCTGCGTGAGGTTATTCATTTTGTCATTTGTACTTAGTACAATCCCTGTTCTGACACCATGTCGCAGGCTGTGGCTTGTAAGCCACAGGAGACGCAGTAAATACACAAGTACACAGAGCTATAGTCTATAAGCCTTTATTCTACGTCACCATCATGACAACTACAAGGTATCTGATGATGTGGCCAATATTATATTTTGACCAGTGGTGGTGTGATCCACCTAGCAATAACCTTTTGACCCAAGGTGTAGTGTTTCTGCTGACTAGCCAAAGTTGCTTGACCATCAAGGTCTACACCTGTGCACATGATCAGCACATGTCACAAATATGATGCACAAATTGTTTGTGTATAGATGTGACATCTGTTTACAGGGTTTGTTTATAAGCCAATTAGAACTCCAATTAGTGACTGGTCTCTTTGTTATCATAGACTTGTTACAATATGATGCACAAATTGTTTGTGTATAGATGTGACATCTGTTTACAGGGTTTGTTTATAAGCCAATTAGTGACTGGTCTCTTCGTTATCATAGACTTGTTACAATATGATTCACAAATTGTTTATAGATGTGACATCTGTTTACAAGGTTTGTTTATAAGATGATGGGTGACTATAGTCTCTTTGGGTTGGCCTTGAAGATAATGCACATTACTGAAATTGAGAAATGTTATTGTTTGTATTCAGTGCAATGTGATGTACAAATTGTTTGTATATAGATGATATGATATCTGTTTACAAGGATTTTAAAGCTGATTAGCGACTGTTCTCTTCAGGTTTGACTACAAAATACTACTAAATTGCGCATTGGCCTAGTTTGAAAAGCCTGGGCTCAAAATTCTGATTGTCTGCAATTCTGTTGGTGTCAGCTGCCAAAGTGACATCTTATATAATTGAAGGCATTTGTAAGCAAGTAGGCAACACAACATAAATGATATGTCATTACTGACTTGAATACATAATAAACAACTTTATATACTTAAAGGTCATCTTTAACCCAATTACTGCGATCCTTACAGTGTGATATATTTTGCTGGCTTCTGTTTCGGTATTGCATGCGGAGTTGTAAATATAGCACAGGGAATAAAGATGGCAGCTTCCATGATTGTTGTACACTCGTGGCATTTGTCAGAATAATTTGGATTATTTTCGCAAGGACTAGTCCAATGACCATGAAAACCATCTGGGGCGTCTTATTTAGGGATATTTCATTATATACAGGGTGAGTCAAAAAAAACTTGACCCAGATTGTGTCCACCATTTCGAGTTTTTAAATAATATATATATAACGTATGTGATATCATCGGAAAGCCTATTTCATTATCTTTAATTTGCTGCAAAGATAATTCCAATCGGTTAAGTTTAGGCCGAGCTACAGTCTGTTGAATCAAGTAGTCCGGTTTTCACCCTATCCACGGATTCCCATTTGAATGCACGGCACCCGACTAAGCAAATGTGAATCCGTGGACAGTGCAGAAAACGACTGCTGGATTCAAACGACTGTAACTCGGTCTATACCTAACCGATGTGAATGATCTTTGCAGCAAATTAAACATAATGAACTAAGCTTTCAGATGATATCACATATGTTAGATATGTGTTACTTGAAAATTCAAAATGGCGGACACAATCAGGGTCAAGTTTTTTTTTACTCACCCTGTATGTGCCGATAGATTCATGCCAATAAATCCCTTTAAATACATCAAGAAAGGACTGCCACCACCCTGAGAGAAAAATCGAACAAGCCATTGAATGCAACAAACATACTCAATGAGACGCAACATTGGCTGGTGCGCGAATGTTAGATTTGCTACAATGTGATATACAATTTGAGTACATACACAAATTTAGTATTTTATTTTAGATGTGGTGCACAGTTTAGGGTACATATAAAATACTACTAATTGGGCACTCTCACTATAAGCTTGTATATAATGTGATGTGCAAATTGAGCACATGTAGAATTCAAATTGAGTGTTATTTTTATTTTAGATGACATTTTATATATGACACACAAATTTGGTGCATAGATAATACAAATTGACTGTATGAAGGGTGAATATATGCCTTATGGGGATTTTTATGTGTATACAATGAAATGCACAAATTGAGTGCATATACTGCAAATTGAGTATTGTTGTAGACTTTTATACAACTGTACAGTACAAATGCTGCAATTTGATTAATGTAATTATTGACTTGTATACAATGAAATACACAAATAGTGTATACACTGCACCTTGGTTAAAGTTATACTTTCATACAATTGCACAAATTGAGTACATATGCTGCAAATTAAGTGTTATTATAGAATTGTATACAATGATACACACATTGAGTGCATACACTGCAAATTGAGTACATATCCTGCAAATTGAGTAATGTAATTATTGACTCATATACAATGAAGTGCACAAATTGAGTGCATATATGTTGCAAATTGACTGTTATAGTCATTTATACAATGTGATGCACAACTTGAGTGCATACACTGCAAATTGATTGTTATTTTTGATTTGTGTACAATGTGATGTGCAAATTGTATACATAGTGAAAATTGAGAAATGTTATACATTGTACTGTGACACTCAAATTTAGTGCATATACTACATATTGAGTAATGTTGTTATAAACTTGTGTACAATTGCACAACGGGAGTGCATATGTTACAAATTGAGTAATGTTATAATAGACTTGAATACAAAGTGCACAAATTGAGTACATATGTTACAAATGGAGTAATGTTGATAGTGCACAAATTGAGTGCATCATGTTACAAATTGAGTAATTTTATGATAGACTTGAATACAAAGTGCACAAAATGAGTACATATGTGATGTGTTCTGGGAAAACCCGCCACATGTCGCACAGGACAGTTTTGAAAAAATAAAGAAAATAGCTAAAATATGTTATGTTGTACTTTATTTTTTGTCAGATTGTATAAGGCGTAACTTTTGACATGTGTATCAAAGAAGAAAGAAGTAAGCAGTTATGGAAACTTAATATTTCAAACTCTGCAGTGATAGTAAAAACTCAAAATATAAATTTCCCACCATGTGGCAGGTTTCCCAGATTGCATCACATATGTTGCAAATGGAGTAATGTTGATAGTGCACAAATTGAGTGTGTTTGTTACAAATTGAGTAATGTTATGATAGACGTGAATACAATGAAGTGCACAAATCGAGTACATGTTACAATAGAGTAATGTTGATAGTGCACAAATTGAGTGCATCATGTTACAAATTGAGTAATGTTATGATAGACTTGAATACAAAGTGCACAAAATGAGTACATATGTTACAAATGGAGTAATGTTGATAGTGCACAAATTGAGTGCATTTGTTACAAATTGAGTAATATTATAATAGACTTGAATACAAAGTGCACAAAATGAGTACATATGTTACAAATGGAGTAATGTTGATAGTGCACAAATTGAGTGCATTTGTTACAAATCGAGTAATGTTATGGTAGACGTGAATACAATCGGGTATAATAATTTTCAGATTTAAATCTGAATTCATATTTTATGTTGCCCAAGTACAATTTTAGTTATTTTTAGGCCATTTTGGGGTTATTTTCATGCCATTTTTGTGGGCCGCCAGCTATAGCTGGCAGGACCACTTAGCAATCCGTTGTGTGTGTGTATGTATGTGTGTGTTTGTATGGATGTGTGTGTCAAAAATTGTTAAGTTTTTTTTTAAATTGACCTCAATTGAAAAGTTTAACTTCAATTGGAACCAAACTTCTGTCATAGGTGCACAATGGGATCCCTCATATGTTGATGAGGTCAAAGGTCATGTTGAAAGGTCAAAGGTCATGTGAGGTCAAGTTGAAAAATGGGCTAAAAATGTAAAATTGATCTCAATTGAAAACTTGAAGTTCAATTGGAACCAAACTTTTGTCATAGGTGCACCATGCGATCCCTCATATGTTGATGAGATCAAAAGTCACGTGCCAGGGTCAAAGGTCATGGGGCGGCCCACAGCTTATATTCTTTGAATATAGCGAGCGCGAAAGCCGAGAACCGCGAAATTCTAGTTTAGATTTTGTCACCATGATCAGGTTTTTTATGATAAGCTCACCATCATGCCTGACAATGAAGTACACAATTAAGGCACAAAGTTGGTGCATTTGTACGATATTTTCCTAATATAAGCCCCAATTTAAAAAAATAAAAATTCACCATTATACTTCATTTTCCACCATTTTTCCTTAAAAACTTGCTGTTTCAATAAAACGCAATATTTTTCACCAAATTTTCAATATATAATGAAAACCTCTCTATTTTTACCTTTATCAGGAATGTTTTGATAATATAAATCCAGTAATGTTGTTAAAGACTTATAACCAATGTGATGCACAAAATTCAGTGCAAAATTTTATAGTAGTTTGAGCAGTCAGAAATGTTGCATTAAAAATTGTGAGTAGAGCTGTGTTAAGGGGTCACCATTTTCTAAAATGAAAGGAAACTTTTGTATTTCTAATTTCAAATTCCATTTACAAGATTCCAAATGGAATCATAATCTTTTTAAAAATACCTGGAAATAGCTTCAGAGGGGATTTTAAAAAAAAAGTCACTTTATATCAACCCAAGATGCCGTAAGGTCATAAAATTACATCGTAATAGATTTTTAAAATAGATTTTTCCCAATATTTTGAAATTAATGACCATCCCAATATTTTCAATAAAATGACCATCCCAATATTTTGAAAAAAAAAATGACCCACCCCAGCATTATTAGTTTACTCACAATACTGCATTAAAGTATTGTGAATAGAGCTGTAATGTTATAACATTGTTACTCTACTCACAATATGGTATTAGAAGTATTGCAAATTGAGCTATTATGTTGTATAACATTGTTGTTAAAGGGACACAAGGAGATTTTCAGATGATAGCAATTTCTCAATTTTTACTTGATTGGTTGTAGAACACCTCCTGAGAATGTTTCCTAGGTCTATTGGACAAATGAGTAGAAAGAAAAGCAAAAGCCGGAAGTTTTGAACTTACCTGCTGTTGTAATTTGCCTTATATGGACAGTGGCGGCACCAGCGGGTGGGGGGGAGGGCTTCCCCCTAATTGTTTTTCTTGCCCCACCCGCCAGAAAATGGATTTTTGGCAAAAATGCCATATTTGGGCAAAAATCAGTGATTTCGGGCCAAAATTTGGAAGTTTCCCCCCAGAATTTCACTTTCCCCCCGCAAAATTTTACTTTGCTTTCCCCCACCAGAAAATTAAGTCTGGTGCACCACTGTATATGGATTTGCTGGAGTACACTAACACTAAATCTTTTTATTACATAAAATCACTGTTTTTGGCTTATTCCAGGTGTGAGTTAATACACTGATAAGCATTGTAAATATTTTAAAACCTGGTTTTAAAAATATTGGGGGCATGTTTTCGGAAAATGTCATTGTGTTTCTTTAACATGTATACATCAATGTATTTGTGAGAGTGGTTAAATAAAGTACAGAGTGATTGAAAATGGCTGACAATTTTGCAGTTTTGTTAAAAAGTAGACCACTTTTTGTTTTACCTGTGCTTATTGGAGCCTGTGAAGCACGTGAGTTTCTGACCTTGAGTTATGGTCCAGGAGTATAACTTGTTAACTAAACTTCTGCCCTTACATTATGGTCCAGGTGCATAACTGGTTAACTAACCTCAAAGGGAAGTTATTTGTACTATCTTCAATATCAAATGTTTTCCTTTCCCGTCTCTTGGGAAAATCAACAAATGTCACGATTCGGTAGCCAGCATTCTACAGATTACAAGACTATCAACATCAACACTAGCAGCAAGCCACATAATTGGAGAGGACAGAATCCTAAATCAATACAATTAGATTTAAGCTGCAGACAGTGAATAGTGTGCATGCGGTAGCTTTTGGCCACCAACCTTGCTCCTGGAGCAGGTCTCCCTCAACCTCAAAGGGCAGCTATTGGTTTTGCTGATCTTTTTTCGGACTTATGATTTATCAGAGAGTAATAGAAAATTCCAGGTGACTGGTGTGGGGCCATTCTTCGGTCACGTTTGTGACCTAAAAATCGGAAATTTTGATTTTCAACCCAATATAACCAATCTGTTATTACTTTTTGTATAATGAATAACCTTTAGACCAAACCTAACCAAAAATAATATTTTCACTTTCGCCAGATTGATTATTTTGTCATGAGGGGCAAATAAAGTTCAGTCACGTTTGTGACCTCAGACAAAAAGGGGTTTTTAGAATTCAAACTTCAACTGTAAAATTCTGTGAATATTTAAATACTAACGTTCTTATATTTATTTCAGAAAGACTGTATTTTGTCATTACAACAATGTTGGTAATTAAAAGTAACAAGCAAACTTTACTTGGTAATTAACAAATTTATATCGCTAAGTACGGTCATGTGTGTGACATTGGTGGTTACGTGTGTGACATCTCCATAGACTTTATAACACAAAATTGATAACCATTGTTAATGTGCACCAAAAATGAAGTTTTAATAAAACCTTGTATATTTTCATATTCTTAACTATTTCAAACACTTCCATTACAATGTCATCAGTAATAACTTGCAAAGAGCAATGCTACTGCAATGCCACTCCAAGTATGCAGATTTCCTGTGTTGAAATAGTGCAAGTCTGCTAAATTTGGCAACTTCGTCCCAAACTTTCAAAAGACACATGGAAATCAAATTTAAACCAGTCTTTATTAAAATTAATTGTTGTTTTCTTGTTGAAACTGATCATATTCATTTTTTAACTGATAATAAAAGTTAACACTGCTACCTTCTTCAATTTGACCAGAAATTTATGTCCTTCAAATACTAAAATGGTGAGTGCCGGTCACGTGTGTGACAGTAATTAGCACATCAATAACTTTTGAAAGAGGAAAGATCTAAACCATTTATTTTGTATAACGGAAGGTACATATAAACTGGCTTTTGACATGAAATATGAACATTACTGAGCCAGTGGTTTTCTGGTAATAAAAACTTCTTTGTATTTTTGGTCACGTGTGTGACATATCAAAGTCAATTAAAATTCTATGTTAATTACTTGTCTATTTCCTATAAATTTGTATTTTTTCAACATAATTTTGAAATTTGAAGTCTATGCAATACTTTAGGCAGTATTTCAAACAAAAATGAAAAGCTATTTAATATAAAGCTAAAGAAGCAAAATGGTGTAAAAATCTCACTTTTTTATCCCAAAATATTAAAGATGTTCATTTATGCAAATGAGGGTGTTTGATTTGAACATATTGTTTAAAAATAACATGCAGGAAACTTGGAAGGGTGGTTAATGTGATAATGTAAAGAAATTTGCAATACCATTAACTTCATTTTTTATCAAAAAAAAAAGGTTTACTTTTTTGAAGAATGGCCAATCTTTTTATGCTACTGACTGATAATCAATAGTTTCACGATCATATCACTGGTAGTGTGTTCTTTTTTTTTTCTGATCCTGTTTATTGCAATGGAATGTCCCACAAAGATTTGGAGTAGGTTTATCATCTCATTTCCTGGGACCTTTAAATCAGGTCATCCCCCTTTAATTGGTACTTCCGATACAGCTGCTATCTACTGAAGATAGCAAATAAGTAGAATCAACAATTTCCAAAATTTCAAATGAAAGTAGGAATTGGAATTAGGTATAAACTTAACTGTGACAAATTAATGGTTCTCCCATATATTGTTATCAATTGAAGATGGAAATAAGTCAATTTCCCAAATCTCTATCATTGGGTATATATTTAAAAAGTTCACCTGTATACTGCTATCTACTAAAGATATCAAAAAATAAAGACAAGAACAATCAAGCAGGGGGAAGCTTCCCCCCCTGTGGAGAATCTTGCCCCCCCCTTTCCACCCTGAAAAATTAGTAATTTACATAGGCCATATACTATACTAATAAATTTTAACATATGCTTGCCCCCCTGAAAATATATGTTCCCCCTGAAAAAAAAGCTGGCTACGCCACTGTGTAGATTTAACATTCGGTGGTTCTCTACAACAATTTATTGGATGATCACCTTACTAAAATCATGTTTATGATGATGATGCCAATACGTATGGTCCCTCATGCTATCTACTCAAGATAAAAAAAAGAACAATTTCCTGATCCTCCACCCTGAAATCAAGTTTAAAATTATACAATTTTAATATCTACTGAAGAGTGCCAAAACAAACCAAGTCAATAGTTTTCTGAATCCCTTCCCTGCTTAAATTGGGGTTGGAATTATGTTATTGGGTCTGATTCTAAGTGATTCACTCATATACTGCTATATATTCAAAATAGTACCAAAAGCATCAACAATTTCCGTAATATCCAACCTACTCACATCTACTGAAGACTACTTCTCCCACTCTCACTCTCCTGAAAAATGGTTTGTAAAGATGCTATTGGGTAGAATTTGTAATTGTTCCCTTCTTTTTCAGCTAAATGTTTTGTAAACGGAGGAGCCAGCTCACTGTTGATTGGTTGGGGTTTGAGAAGTCTGTCCACTGGTGGACGAAAGGAAGGGCACTCATTGAGGATGTGATCCGCAGTCCATGTCTGTGATGGAGAACCACATTGGCAGGCTGGTGATGGCTGCAGCCCCCCATCGGTGCATATTGCTGTTGAAGCGACCGACTCCTGTGCGAATTCGGTTTAAGGTGACCCATTCCTTGCGTGGAAGATTGCAACCAGGTGGTAGTTCCGTCATAGGTGTAATAGTGAGTTGATCTGGTCTTGGAGTATCTAGCCAGGCAGTGTTCCATGTCTGTAAGATGCTTAATGGGGAGGTGGAGAGTCTAGCAGCGTGTCAACAGAAAGGTCAACAAGAGCACAGTCTCTGTCTGCCGAGCTGCTATCTACTGATGATAGCAAAAATAAAACAACAATCACCAATGCAGATCTAACTTAGTGGCTCTTCCACATACTCATATCTTCCGATGACAACCCTGATCTTCACCCTTCTAAAATTGGGTTTGTAATGATGTTATTGGTTTTAATGGTTCATCCATATGTTATCTAATTAAAGGTGCATGTTCCGATCATGTTTGGGACCCCCCTGATTTACCCGGAAGTAGTATCGATTTTGATATCAGATAAAAGATCATATTTTTTCCTCATTTTCGTCCTGAAATTTGAGCCCTCAAATCCATTTTACTCCCAAGATATAAACAAACAACCACTGTTTTAGTGGTTAACCATCAATATTAACACAGTATTGAATAGGGCTCTGCAATATGCATTATTGCTTCTACTATCAAAACGGCAAATTTGTTTCCAACGGTACTTAATGGGCATACGGGCAAGTGCCAGGTTCCCATATCAAGTAGAGAACACAATAGACATAAATCGGAACAAGCACCTTTAAAAATCTATTCTTTATGGAGTCTGTACTGTGTTGAAATCAGGTTGGGAATTATGTACTTTAAATGTTCGGTCCACCCACCTCCATATACACAGGAGATTTTGGCCATTCTGGCCACAGATAAGTAGTTGCACAGTGTGCCCATTCTGGCATCTGCACAGTGTGGGGCTGGAGACGGAGACACATCGTGGCCAGAATGGCAGCTGCACATTGGGGCCAGATTGGCATCTGCCAGTCTGGCCCCACAATGGCTGTTCAATGAGTAAATGCCAATCTGGCCCCGGGTTGGCTGCCACTCTGGCCCCAGTGTGTCTCCATAGCAATTAATGATTTTGAACCAAAATCATGCTTGGTTCCAGGTATTTTCTCTTCCATATTGTTAAGATGGTTAAAATGTTGGCTGGTTCCCATTATCCTGTTTTATCTTGTTAAAAGAATACATGTTTTTGAGCATTCTTGGATGGTTTCTGGATGGTTCCCGGGGTTTTCGGCTCCTTTGTGTATTAAGCATTGGTTATTGAGCATTGTCTGGAACCCAAATTAGCATTTTGGTTTAAAATGATCAAAATCATGATTTTTAAACAAAAGTGGACACTTTGGGTGGTTCTCAGAAGATTTCTAGATGGTTCCCGGTGTTTTCGGTTCCTTTGCATATTAATGGTTGTGAGCTTCGTCTGGAACCCGATTCAACTATTTTGGCTCAAAATTTATGATTTTTAAACAAAAGTGGACACTTTGGGTGGTTCCCAGAAGATTTCTAGATGGTTCCCGGTGTTTTCGGTTCCTTTGCATAATTATTAATGGTTGTGAGCTTTGTCTGGAACCCGATTCAACTATTTTGGCTCAAAAAGGTCAAAATTTATGATTTTTAAACAAAAGTGGACGCTTTGGATGGTTCCCAGATGGGTTCTGGATGGTTCTCGGTGTTTTCGGCTCCTTTGTGTATTAATGGTTGTTGGGCATTGTCTGGAACCCAAATTAGCATTTTGGTTTAAAATGGTCAAAATCATG
>JAMKCH010086118.1:0-11197 GCA_023653785.1 Ophioderma brevispina
CCCATATATGAAATTTGTGCATGTCGGTATTGTTTACCATAGTTCCCGTCAACTTTCACCTCAATTCATCGAACCAGACGTTACGTCTTGGTGTAAATATAATGTGGTATGTTATTTTAACTGGGGAACTCAATCTAAAATAATCTGGTGAACCCCTCAGCTATGTGTAAGCCACTGCGCATGATGCCAATGAACTCAGATTTCCCATGTACTTTTGTTTATTCAATCGAAAACATTATTGCTTTGTTAAGTTATTATCAAAGAAATATTGGTGTACACTGTGTGATCCAAAACCTGTTTAATGTTTTGTAGGTACGGTATATATTTTAATCCTTATAACCGTGGTAGATCCTGTGGATTTCTGCCAAATCGTTTACATACCATAGTAGAAGGACCAGTTAACAGCAATGTTTATAAACATGTTAGAGCCTGGCATCTTGAAATAAGTCGACTTGACAGTCGACTTATTAGTTGTACCTGCTGGAATTTCATTACTCTGGGCTATTACGGTTCAAAGGAATGTATTTTCGGGCAACAAAAGAAGGACGTAGGATGTTAACTGGTCTATTAGATTGAGACTACAGTTTTGAAATTTGCTGGATATAATCCAAGTGAACCCTTCATTTCATTCAACGATACTATCAGTGATTTTCCCGAAAGAGTAAAAATATTTCAAATTTGCAGGAATAGCTTATATATATGTGAAGGTTAAGTCTGTAAAATTCCCATAAGTTATTTTTCCAACTGATGAATTGAATTGTTCACTGAAATATATGAATGCCCATTCAATTACGTGTTACAGTAAGTGTCCGTATGGACAGTCCGATTTTGTTCTTATTAGGTTGCTTCACATGGTCTTATTATTAACACGGCATGTCAGGATAGGCCTACTTGTACTTGTTACAGATATGCAAAAATAATATTTGGTATTTTTTTTTTTAAATTTGTTGGTTTAGCAAATCAAAGTGCCTTCAATCATTCTTATCATTTAGCAAATTGTTTCTTCCCTTACTCCAATAAAAAGAAAGGTAAGATTCGCTATGAAAATATCGGACTCGACTCGACTATATACAATCCGGTATTTCCATAGCAAACTCAAGATATTCTGGTATCACCCTCAATACATCCCATATTGTATCGTACTCGGTCAGCAGAACCACTGGTCAAGAATCATATGGAGTGTGCACAGGTTCACCGCTAATGTATAGTACGCTTGAGCGGACATCACATAAAACGTCGAGTTTGTAAAAATCACGGCGAGTTTGTAGCAATTTATCGTGTCACCAAAGGGAAAGTTTTGGACAGCGTCGATTAGTTGGGAGAGGAGGCAAAAAAAGAAATTATGAGGTCCGATTCACCTGTTTCATGAACGAACTAAGACTATCTGGGCTTTCATGTTGACATCATTTTGTGAGAGTGCAAAGACTTTTGTGTTCCTTCGTTTCCAAAATTCAGGCGCTCAAAAGTCAGTAACATTCAACTCACCTGTTACATTGAATGCCACTGAATCAAAACACTATTAGTCAGAAATGTAGCTATAAATGCGTTACGTTGACTTGAATGCTTTCATTAAGCATAGAATTGATTTTTCTCTACTATCGCGCAACATGTTTCAATAGATTTAGCGTGGAATTTTAATTTCCACCTACTGTACATGCCCCTCTTTCAATGCCCATACCTTCGGAAAAGTACTAGAGGTGACACGATGAGTTGAATCTACTATAACTACGTCCTGTTTGTAACAACCGCGGCGAGTAAAAATAAACACATGAAAAAATGATAACAATTAATCATAATATAAAACAAAAATAAGATTAAAGAAATTAAAAAAGTAAAAAAAAAATAAAAGTAAATACTTCTTTTTAGCATTACGGCACGGTAGCCTATGCTCGATGCTTATGATACCACTGGATATCTATGATCCTCTTCTTTCCATTGGTACCAAAATAAGTACTAACATACCTAGAATGTCGTCACAATGACGTCACAAATTCCGCGGTCGGCAAAATTGACATTTTCCACAGAAAAGAGGCGAAAATTTAATTTTGCGCTGTAAAAGATAGGAATATCAAATTTTCAAGCGTTTTCATCTCTAAATGATAGTTTTACATAAACGCAGTGTTTCAGAGCCATACTGTGCATAATATTTTCCAAAAAAAATATTCTTGCGTGGCGACTTTTGACGGCATACCCTAACCCCGGTGAATGTACTACCTTTATTCGTTAAAATGATCGGAAAGAATGAGAAAATGATAACCTGGAAGCTTTTTACGAAAGCTTTTGGCATTTTAGCGCACCGGAGCAAAGTTCACTTGGGGGTGGTAACCACCTCCTTGGTAAGACGAGGGTTAATGCCTGTCAAAATCAAACTGTATCTGGTATTTTGAACATCATGAGTGGCACCGAGTCATTCACGTAGACAAAGCCAACAATGCGTAACAATAAACCAAAGCTTATCGTAACCCTATAACTTTACCCGTAACCTTTTGTTTTAAGTATTAGATTATATCACAGCTATACATGTATTTTTTTTCAGTATCGGATCCAGATAATGATGTGGTACGTTGTCGTTATGCTGATAGAATTAAAGGGGAATGTCCGTCAGATGGAAACACCAAAGCTTGTGGACCAGATACAGACGGACTTACGATCAACGTATGTATACACATAATGAAATAACAATGACAATTTTAATAATGAAATTAATAACCGGATTTGTAATGTGCCTTTTCCAAAGGGTTACAAAGCGCAAGATCATTCATCATTATTATCATTATCATCATCATCATCATTATTATTATTATCATTATATGACTAATCCAGCATTAAAACAAAATTTTCTTTTGTTATGCACGAAAGTTGGCGTTAAGGCGAAATTCTGTTTCCCCTTAACGCATCTTTTGTTTGCGGTTTATTCCGTCAAAAGATATGAATAGTAATTTATGCAAAAGCAAAAGAGGTGGAATAACAATGGATAAGGATATTGATTAATTTAAATAACCAAATTATTATAATGATTAATGTTTCCCCCTTATTCCAATGTTAGGATGATTATTATCATTATTATTACTATCATTATTATTATATATCCTACGTTAGAAAGACATTCGGTTTTGTTATTCACTCATTACTACATTAGGGAGACATTTCGTGTCTCCCAAACGTATCCCTTTGTATTCCATCGACGGATATGAATATTAATTTATGCAAATTAAGGGTAATCCACTAGAATAACAGAGGATATGAATATTAATTAATTTAAATAAGAGAACTCATAAAATAAATAATAAGGCGAAATTTTCTTTTGTTATGCACTGAATTTGGCGTTAAGGCGAAATTCTGTGTTCCCTTAAGGTTTCCATTGTTTGCGTTTATTCCGTCGAAGGATATGAATATTAATTTATGCAAATGAAGTTGAATTACAAAGGATATGAATATTAATTTGTTATTATTATTATGACACTGCCATCAGGAAATCATGAGAATCGTGTCGCTTCATTGAGGTTTGCTGCCGGCCAATTTACGCACTGCCTAGATTGTAATTCTTAGATTGGAATTATTAGCTGAGCTGCCAATCAAGGAAAAAATCAGCTCATGGCCGCATATCCCCAATAGTTCCACATTTCATTCCTAAGTGAAAAGAGCTTTGTGTCCTTGTCCAAGTACACAACACGTTGGTCACAATGACATTCAGAATCACGGGTCGGTTGTTCAATCCACTAGACATGCTGGACCACACGTGCCATAACCAAATTCACGACCATATCGTGAAATCTGGGGGAAAAAATCTTGGAGAGGCCGTGAAAATAGCCGTCAAATTTCTTTGCCAGGCCTTGAAAAATACAGACTAAAATATTAACGAAAACATTCGCAATAACCGTTCACAAAAAATGAAAAACCTAGAACTATTTACAGTAAAAGTGAGCACATATGATTGTTGAAAGCTACTTAATGGCTCTAATGGTTCGTTTTCAAGTATCATAACATTCTAAAAAATAACGGAATCTTTAAAAACATTGAAGTGTAAAATATCGTTGTTAATACCGTTTTGACGAACATAGAAAAAGACACAACCCATTTTAAGCACTACCAGTAAAGCCAATATTTGCAAATTATTTTTGGACTTTAAATTGTTGAATGTAATCTTTTGACTGCCAATTTATATTAGGTACTCGAAGGAATTAACCTTTTTAAACTCTGAATAAACCTGTCAAACATTCTTTTTCTGGTTTCATTGTAGAAAAAAGATTGCACCCTCGATTTTGATACGCGAAGCGTTGCTCCTGGATACCATGCAGTAAACGTTATAATTGAGGACTTTGTCAGACCATTTAAGAAGAGAAATAAAGCACTTAGTAAGGTATCGTTGCTATTTCTGCTATATGTCGAAGAAGAAGAAAGTACTTTGTGCTCTAAACCGGTCATCGTAGATCCTCCAACTTGCAAAACAGTGCGTCCAGGAGAACACTTTGAGATGGTAATCCGGGCCGAAGCTGGTGATGCTTCAAAACCGTAAGTAAATGCAGATATCTACGTGGCACCTAATACAAAAACGATTTTACTTTCATCTGATGTAACGGTATAGATAATCAATGAGCTGTTAATTGATGCTCGTTGAAATAACGGGCTTGAGCGCGTGACTTGGTTAACCTGGCTGAAGCAGCCGCAGGCCGAGAAACTAAGTTAACCAAGTCACGCGCGAAAGCCGGTTATTTTAACGAACGGATTGATTATCTTACATACACTCAAAGTATGATATATAAATAGCATTTTAAAGTAGTAATTTTTGTTTAAAACATACTAAAATTGCATTTATAACGAAATAATTGTCGCAATATAAATTTACCATATTGTAACATCGTGTTACAAGCGTTTAAAGCCATGATCAGTCATTTTTTCCAAATTCAAAATGCCTATTTTGTCTCTAAATTGCTAGCGTTAGGTCATATCAACACCTTATATTACTGGTCTTTCTGAAAACAGACACTTACCCATTTTAATACAGTCTTGAAGATGTCATTTACGGCTGTTTCTAGACCTTAAGTCGGATCCCGACTTTTAGTAAACAAAGCATCAAAATCATCAAAAATTGACAAATGCGGCGTGTTACGCTTTATAGCCACTTACAGGGGTCTTTATTACACCAAATTGTAATACAGCAGTGCAAAAAAATGGACTTTGATGAAAACTAGGAGGAGCGATTTGTTTATATTTTGAAGAAATCGCTGATAGTTGCTTTAAACAACTCCAAATGAGTTGCATTAATTGCTTTTGGCCATTGACCTTCGAGCAACTAGAGTTAAAGCGAACTTACTAATGGGTTGATTGATTAGTGCGTAAATATATGGAGTGTTTTGCGCCCTTGAATTAGTAAAGCCATTTGAGAGTATATAATAGTTGAAGATATGAAAAAAATCAACAAATCTTGAACTGTTGGCCGTCGTTGTTAGAGTATATTTCTGTGTGTATACTTAAACGTTGCTCTATGTGCGTTGGGTCATGTCTAAATTTGTGTAACCAGCATTTGATTTCCAAATGGAAATGACGGCGTCGGATGAGGAGCTTCTGCAAGTTTCTCTGGTTAAATCTGACTTAGAAGTTAAAGTAAAAATCTGTATTTTGGGTGGTCACCCTGTATATATTCAATCAGTGTTTGAGATTCCAGATCCAGAGTTTATTTTAAGTCTTCACAATATACTTGATTTACTTTTTTGTATTATGTTCTCCTCTGGAACACTATTACTTTATTCAATAAAACGCTAGTTATCCATATAACCTATAGATAAAAGACAATGAGCCTAGCGCATAATCTGATCTTAATTTTTATAATAGGCCTATAGCAAGTTCATTTACTTTCATTGATCACATTACTTCATGAATATGAACAGGAACAAGAATACATTAACCTTGGGAAATAGCTATAAAAGTTGTAATGTTCTTATTGCATTACAATTTCATTTATATTGACAAGTCACACTTTATAAAAGATATGCAAACTTACAGCTACTATCGTTGTCAAAAATAGAACTCGGTAATCCCATTTCTTCATTTGGTAAAAAAAATAGAGATTTTACCCTTTTAATGTTTTCCTCAATGGCTACATACAAGAATATCACATAATATCACAAAATCAGGATATTATATTACAACATGCTGATGGAAATGAAATTTAAATAAATAAGCTTTATCTAATGACAAAAGAAATCGGATGATTGTTCATAGGCTGAATGAATACTTAACGTCAAAGCTCATAGTATGTACGGTATTTTGTTCATTGATACTTATTTTGTTGACAGAAGGCAAAGAATTTATAACATTTATAAGGCTTTACAGTAAGATGAACACACACTAAATTGGTCCTTAGGACTGTATATAAATTAATGTAGCTTAATGTGGCCGACCACATTTGTAGACTTTTTGGTTCAAAACATCAAAAGAGAACATTTCCTAGGTCTTAAAATTCAAGGAGGTACATGAGAAAAATGTGAGTTTTTTCTGTTACCAAAATCTCAATTTTGGTGGAATAAAGTGGGGGGACGACGCCAGGATGTCGCCTAAACAAAATATTTACAAAGTCGATTCAACAATACTTAACAAATAAATATTCTTTTCGTATTTAATGATTTGCAGAATATCTAGAATCAGGACCCAGAAGCCATTTGGTATGACTTCCTCAGAACTAGAGGTTGATCCAGAATTTCCGAATCGCAAGAAGGTGACACTGTCATGGGATCCTACAGTGGACAACGTTGGAGAACACCCTGTCTGCTTCAGTGCCTTCGATTTGTACAGGTATGAAAGTCTTTGCAATAATATCCGCAACCAAGGTGAGATTAACACCATGGTCATAGCCGCTTCCTGGCTTGTCCTGCTTCGACATCTTTATTTGATGTGCGCAGATGAAAGGATGTTATTATTACAAGCCCAGGATTCTTCTTGTCTTACCATTATTCCTGACTTTGCAGCTGCCCCCGACTTGGTACGGGCGGTAGTGAGTTGAGCGCTTTGGCCCGGGACCCTCCCTGTCCAGCTGCATAGCTGTTGGGACTACTGGTCTTTCTACTAACTCACAACTTCCAAACATGTTGTTGCTTTTCGACAGCCAGATTGTAAACGTTGCTCTCAGGGCTGTTTTAGAGATTCCATCTACTGCTTTCTTGATTTCTTTGTTAGAAAGGCTCAAGTATTTGAAACCTGCTCTGAGAGTTTGGTTGGTAAAGCCCACTTCGACGGGAAAATGCTTCACTTCCCATCCAGCATTCTGTCATTTTAGGATGAGATCGGCGTACTTGCACTTTATAGAGGTTAAATACATCAGTTGGGTTCATACCTCAATGGCAGACGTCTGCATCGCCTTTCGAACATGTTTTTCCCATTTTCACGTATGGAATAGAGTACCGAGGAAAGTGATGGAGTGGGCGATGAGGAAGAGAGGGATACCAGAAGTAATGGTTAGAGCAGTGATGAGTTTGTATGAAGGAGCAAAGTCAAGAGTTAGAGTGGGATCTGATTTGTTTGAGGAGTTTGAGGTGAAGGTGGTTGTGCATCAAGGTTCTGTACTTTCGCCATTGATTTTTGCAACGTAGAGTGCAAAAGAGGGTTTGATGAGTGAGAGCGAGACAATGGAGGGACTAAGGGAGAAGTTTTAGAAATGGAGGAAGGCTTTTGAGAGTAAGAGTTTGAAGGTAAACCTTGGGAAGACAACGTGCTGGTGAGCGGGGTGGAGAGGGAGGTGGTAGTGAGTAAGGAAGACCCATGTGGCGTGTGTGGGAAGAGGGTAAAAGCAAATTCAGTGTGGTGTGAGAAATGGGTCCACGGGAGATGCACAAAGATGAAGAGAGTGACCCCAAGTTTGGCAAGAGATTTTATGTGTGGGAGATGCGAGAAGGGTGCTGGAGGGATGGTGGAACAGGAGGAAAAGTTGTGTGATGAGATGGAATCGGTGAAGGAGTTCACGTACCTGTGGGCAGGCTTAGTGTGGGCCGTGGATGCGAGGTGGCTGTGACAGCTAGAGTGAGGTATGGGTGGGTGAAGTTTAGGGAATGTGGGAAGTTGTTGCAAGGGAAAAGATATCCTTTGAAGACGAAAGACGTATGGTGTATAAGAATTGTGTGAGATTAGTGATGCTGTATGGGAGTGAGACATGGTGTCTGAGCGAAAATGAGATGGGGATTCTGAGGAGGACAGATGTATCCTAAGTTTAAGATGGGATTCCTGAAGCCATGTTTCGTGAAACATGTCTCAAAGTTCAATGCTATCGCTAAGATGAGGTTTTCGACATCCATCTTTTGAATGTCGTCGGAAGTCGTGACTTGTAATAGTCCTGCGGAAGACCCATATGACCTTGCAAAAGAGTCTGTACAAATTGTTTTGATGATTTCTGGGCAACATTGAGCTGATGCTGATTCCAGATCTTGATGGTGCAATTTTGTCATCTTTGAGCTTTGTTGCCGGTATATATATTTTCCCAACAAAATGGCCATCCGTGCTTGTTAGTTCACGTGGGTGGCATGTAAAGTTTTAGCAACATTTTTTTCAATATAACCGTAAGGTATAAGCGATGAAATGATAATGAATGTTGGTTATAAATTGTATTGATATACTGAATTGGATATCGCGATGACCATGATGCATGAGATGAATTAAAATACATGCTCTTTGCAAACGGCGTGATGATATTGTAAATGGCATTGATTGCAAAATAATATTTTGCACATGGCCGTGCAAAGAGTAAAAAGTCGTATACAACTTCCTCAACAGGTATAATGTCTGGTACCAGCTTGGTGTATAGTTCTTGGTTTGCAAGATGGATATGTCATATTCTCAACTACAGATGATAGTATTCGATATTAACTATCTTCTTGATAGAGCCTGGATATAGTGTTGACATGTGGCCTTATAAAATTGTGTAAAACCAAATTTGGGATAGGCCTACTAATATAGGGAACGAACACACATGGGTAACGATATGCAGAAGCAGTAAACTAGTCGGATAGAATGATAGTCAGCCATGGATTGCCCTGAATTACAAGTAAAATAGGGTAACAAAAATCATGAAGTAAGGAAGGGATCGCCAGGCACTGCGTCATAATGACAAAATGCACTCCAACACGGTTGATCTAGAGCTGTGTGTTCGTTGGTGGAAAGATGGTGTAGGCATATAATTTGGTTAGATATAGTGAACAATTCCATGATAGGAAATATTGATATATTACCAAAGCTAGGGGGAACAAACGCTTCAGATTCACTTTCATCTGGGAGTGCAGGGCCATTGTTATATTGTCTCGCAGTTGAAAATATTTCAGGTGTTATCACCTCTCCGATTTAGACTGAGTATTATTTTTCTTATCCTCATTGACATATAGGTAAATATTGAGCTTCTACAGTGCGTGTTCAATTAACGTTGGCCGTATTTTTCCTCATTAATTCGAAAAGGAAGAAAGACGAACAAAAATCATGAAAGAAAAGTTGCTGGGCAAGCTTTGACCTAACAACTTTGTGCAGAACCAAAACATGTAACTTAAACTGGTTAGTTATTGTGAAAGGGGACAGGTATTTTGTTACTCAACCCGAGGTGATAATACGTGGAATCTTTACAACTGCGTGGCAATATATAATTGGCTCCGCATACCAGGCCGATTGTTGAATATCCTTAGCTCCATGCATTGTTTGCTGACGTCTATGTGTATCCATTGGTCACTGATGTTAGGGAAAGGAGTAGTAGAACAGTCATATTGAAATGTCACACGAGTCATTATCAATGTTTTGCATTTCACATTTACGAATCACCCTCATTTCGTACCGACTACCAATGTTTGAAAACGACGTATGGACTCCCTGTACTAGGAAAGGAGATTGAGGTGACATTTTATTCATTTTCAAGAAAATGTGCAAGTTTTATGTGCGGGATCATACGGTTATATAATTGTAATTACTATTATGAACTTGCACTTGGATTTGTCCTAGCCCCCCGATTGGAACAACAGAATTTATTATATAGTCGGTTATTTGGTCTACGTCCCATATAGTCCAGGCTACAGACCATGTGACCTTGTTATATTATATATATAATGTTTTTCAACGGTTTCTACAGCCTGTCTAAAAAAAATGGTACAATCAAAAACTGATTTTTTTCAATATTATATCTCAAAATGAGTAAGTCGTTTTGTACATCATATTAAAGAGAAAATACCAGGCTTTCCAGGATTTTTTGTTTCATCTCATTTGCTTGTTTCAATCGAGAGATAACTCCAGTTTACTGCGGAACACAAAAATCGAGTTTGTGCCACTTTCTGGTTGAGTGAAAACGGTGAACGAATTTGTTAAACATAAGTTATTCACACTTGAACAGATATGAAAATCTTTAAAAAGGGATTAACTTCATAAAGAAACTCTAAAAGATATGAAAACAGCTACGTAATGGTGGAAGTTATGTCCAGTAAGTTCTGGCTTTAAGATAAAGTGAATAACATTCAACATACTGTTGTTTGTTAGAACTTAGAAGAGAACCATGAGCGTACAGCTGGCATACAGCAACCTAGAGGAGAGAGTTTTTATGGTCTTGAAGTATCATGAAACGCAAATTCCTACCAACACTTTGATACTTTGCTTCCAAATTCAATTTTTTGTTGACTTCAACAATTAGTAAATGCACAAAGATAGTGGAATATTTTAAAACCATTTCTTTGGATTTGGAGTGTTTATTTTGGTTGCAATTACATTCCTTCTGGCATGATTTTAACAGCTACCAATTTTGTAATAAATTCAAAGTTCCATTTCATTGCCGTGCAATGAATATTTGTATTGCTTATTATTTATGAAAAAATATTTATCATTGAACTGATTATGTTGATTATTAAACGTGTGTCGATAAAACTAGACTTCTTTTGTTAAATACTTTAATCTGTGTTTTGTTTCTCTTGTCAAGTTGCAATCTTTTGTGAGCTTCCAAACAGCATGGCATAACTGGGCGAAGCAACTCTGCCCATGCATAAAAGTGGCACAAAATCGATTTTGGTATATCGCACTAAATTGATTATATCTCTGGATTGACAAAAGCAAATAAGATTAAACAAACACCATTGGAAAGTCTGGTCTTTGTTCTTTAATATTATACCAAGTAAGAGTGACTTATTATGAAATTTCATATTTAATCAATTTTTTTCTGATTGTACCATTTTTTTTGAGACAGGCTGTA